>WAAD01001397.1:2797-15866 GCA_013389945.1 Fregata magnificens
CAGGATGTTTTGTTTCAGCCAAGTCGTGAAGACAAAGTTATTTATTGAAAGCTTGCCAAACCCTGAACTTAATTTTTATTACATTTATGGTATTCCAAAAATAAGATAATCATCTATGATTGAGTAGCTAACCATGCTGTACCCACGCACACTTGTGGTGTGAAAATTACAGACGCATTCAGTCAAAACACCATGGAAAAAATAGCATTTCTCTGTCTGAAAATTAGACAGCACTCTTCGATGTTATTTGAAGTTAAATGCTGATAAAAATGCATATGATGGAGGGAGAAAAACAAGTTATATGAAAATGAAGCCATGTAATTATTACTGTAAAAATTAAATCTAAATGCTAGCCAATTTAGCTGACAAAATCTATTGTTTTGAATATATGCAAAGTTGTAGATAAGAAATTTTTTAGCTAAGAAATTTTTTAAACGTTCTTCCCATCTCATAACTTCTTTCATTCCAGATTGTAACATAGATTCAGATGGGTAAAACTAAGCATTTTAAGTCAGAGCTTCTTCTATCCCCTCTATTTTAGAATATAGCTAGAGAAACCGATCATTAAACTAAAGCTGAGGGAAGCAAGTCAGAGGGAAATGAATCCTCCTTAAATAAACAACTTAAAGCACATGAAACATGAAAATTCATGAAAGATGCAAGGGATAAAAATGGGTTAAAATTCATTAGGCACATGTGTGGAAAAATGTGTAATGAGCAATGTTACCGAACAAATTGGAGGCAAGGTGGTGGACAAGAACTTACAATGCCTATATTTGATCCCTCAAACAGAATTACAAACACACTACTGTGCTTTTTGGAGTTTTATACCTTTACTTTTGCCCAGTCAATCTGTAAAATAGAGAGACAAGTACTGGACTTTTTTTCCACCCAAGTATGGTGGGATAGCAAAAAGACTGAATCCAATAATAGAGAGAGATGTAAATTATTAAATGATATGAGCATAAGACTGAGAGTCAGAACTCCAGCTCTAAAGGTAAAACCTATACACTTCATACTAACAACAGTAGATTTGTAAATCATTTTACTTAACAGAATGCTGGCACTTAAACTTTATTTCAAAATTTAATAGCTTCCAATTTTGTCCTCAAATAAAGTCTCCTGTCAATTTAATCCTTTTCCCAATCCTCTTTGATGGAGGAGATGGTATCTGACCCTGAGTTTCCAAGCAAGATGGTATGATACAGCAATAGAGGTACTACTTACTGATTCTCTCACTTCACATGACAAGAAAATCAAAGACACTCATAGGAAAATAGATGAGCAAGTACCGTAATACCTGACACGAGCATTGCAGTATTTTTTGGCATATTCACTCCAAGTTCCAAATCTTCTCGGAAACAGTGCCTCAATCTGCATGAAAAGCTGTATAAAAGAAAATAGTGATAGTGAAACATTGCCTGCAAAGATAAGGCTGTCCAGAAATAATTATTACATGATTATTGTGTTAGGTTTAAATTCAATAGTGGCACAAAAAATACACAGCTTGGCAAACATGCAAAAGACATTCCACAGGAATATGCATGTGTCTTGAGACAGGACAGTTGTGTGAAGCCCTCAAAGAACAGAGCACCCTGAACACCATAACACAGTGCTGATGACTTGGAAAAGATTTATACTAAACAAGAAAACACGGATGAGAAGATGTTATTCCTAAAAATACAATTTTTGTCATTTGCCAGGTACATGGGCTTCTCCAAAGCTTCAGTGCAGGTATTCCATGAATAGTCTGCTTCTTAAAATACATGAAAAACCTACTCATTCTTAAGTTTTACTTCAAAAAATAGTCAATGTCAGTACAGACCAGAAATTTCACACCTTTCTTCCCAGTTGAGTAACAGGAGGTAAATATCAGTTTAGACAACCTTAGCCAGAAAGAATCCTACTTTACAAGCTGGTTTACTGTCAAAGCTTTCTGGATTCAAAGATCACTACTAGATCCAAGACACACTGTTGAGGGGTAGCAGAGGTAGCATAGAGACAACAGTAGTATGGAAGCCTCTCTCCTAAATGCATTTCCCTGCTATCCTCTTAAGTCTACTGTGCATCACTTCTGCCATTTAAACTTTCATATTACCTAATCACATGCTAGTGACCTCTCCCAAAAAGAAAATTACTACAGCCTAATTTTGTTCTTCACAGGCTTCTTTCAAGACAGAAGTTAGAGAACTAAAAAGCAGTATCAAGGGAAAAAAAAAACCCAAAACCAATTTACTGGCCCAAGTGAAATGCTGCTATTTTGGCATAGACCTAGGCCAAACAAGAAACTGCCTGTAATTATTTGCTATAAATGTACATAAATATAAATGAATAATGCTTTTCATTTTCTGTACATATTCCATTTAAAGACTTCATAAAAAGATTCTCTTTATGACACAAAACTGATTAAAGAGACGTAATGCTTTTTACATGCTGCCTTATAAGCCATGGCAGAACTTTGGTATCACTATAAAAATGTCTCAAATTGTTTTCCATTTGGTCATGAATTTTGACCCCATTACTGTGATCAAGGACAGCTTGTATGGAATTTTGACGATCTTTAGAAATGTTGCTTACTGGTCTTGGTATCAATGCACTGTATAAAAGTACAACACTTTCTAACTTCAGTTCTTCTTGCAGGGTTGGTTGCAATGTCTTTGGTACATGTGCAGGAAGTTTCATAATTATCCACACCCATAGATATAAATATTTGTTTTAAAGTTTTAAGCAAACACTCATAATACACCAAGCCCTTTTTCATACAGTGGATATCTTTCTCAAGTTTTAGCCTCTCTGAACAAATTAAATTATTAAAGGGTCTTGGCATAAGTTCTATTTACACAACAAGAAACTCTAAAGTGTAAAGTATTATTTATATAACACCTCTAAGTTCCCTGGATACAAATCAGCTCTTATATTCCATTTATTTCTACATTTGATAAATAAAGGCAGTTTTCTTCGGTTCAGTATAAAACCCAAGTGGTTTTTCATTTCCTCTCTGCTCCTCCCCAATTCCATAAGTTGAACTTCCTTCAAAGGAAAATTCGTCTTTCTGGACTGCAACAAGCACAGGATATATTTTTTCCACTTATGCAATACAAGTGAACATGAGGAATATTCAAAAGATCAGCTATAAACAAAGGACTTCCTATATCAGATGATGAAGTGGAAGATTTAATACAAGTTCTTGTCCACCAAGGACTCTCCTACCCAGTAAGAACAAATAGTTCTCTACTTAGGCTCTTTGTTTTCTGTTTCACCCAACAGTCAGTCTGTTACATGCAAGATTAATTTTTTACAAGAAACACTGTCTCAAGTCACCTGTGCATGAGCTTGAAACAAGTTTGTAAAACATCAATATAATAAACTAAAAGACATCAGTTTAGTTTCTTATATTTGTGCTTCCTAATGCAGCTAGTGCACTGTTTGATGTCATAATGCATGTAATTGTATATATTCAAGAAAAATACAAAATTATTCATTTATTAGTGAGACCATCCTTAAAAAAAACCAAAACAAAACACAATACATCAAATACCTCTTCAGGTCTTCCTAGAGCAGGAGTTCCAGTAAGAAGAATAGCTCTAAGAGCTTTCTGCACAATTGGCAACAAAATCTTGCTGCGGGTGGCATTTCTGGATTTCATATAGTGTGATTCATCAATCACAACTACCTTAAAGTTCTGCCTGTACAAAGTGTCTACTAAGGTCTGTGCATCAGAAGTTAACAGGCCATACCCCAGAATCGTTACTTTGCTGGTTGATATTCTCCTAAAAGAGAAAATCCATAAGTTTTCTTAGTAAATTTTCATTGTAGGAAAATTAATATAGCAAAGGAATTATACCAAACTAATTTTAAGAAGGTATGTATGACACCTTTTGGATTGATTAATTAGTGGGCTGTCAGGCTAGTAACAACAGCTTTTGGTGTTTAAAACATTCTAGCATCTCACACTTACAAATCACACACATTTCATAACCATTTTCAGAAGACATACATTGCATTTAAAAGGAAGTTAATTTATCTGGTTGCATTGTTTCAACTCGTGCTCCTTTCCAGGAGTACCACATGGGACAAATCCACTCCTGGATAAAAAGTTACACAGACAAGTCAGATCATTATGAGCACACTATGTAAACAGCACCCAAACACCTGAAGTAATAATGTCTCTATGCAAGCTATCTACTGCCCTGTGTACAAAAAGTCACCTTACCAGCAGCCTAAGATGACTAACTAGACTATCTCTGAGTATTTGGATACTGTAAAAGCACAGTCTGGGCTGAACCTCACCACCTGAAACAAACCATTCATGTCGGAGCTGTCTATCCAGCTTTTTTGCTCAAACAGAGTATGAAGAAAACAAAAGGCTGGAAGCAGGAAATCAACAAGGCACAAGATAAAAAGTTAGTATTTAGTTGGAAAGGAACTTCTTGCAATAAATTTAAAGACATATATAGGCCCAAGGCATGAATTGTTTTTAAAATCACTAGAGAGCACTGTGGCCCTTCATGAGCCTTTGAGCAGCACAGGAACTCTTAAAGCTGTTAGACAAACAAGTCACCAGAATGAGAGTCATAGCTGGTCTACCCATCTGTCAGACACTGCTGGCATCATTTTTCATTTGTTCGCCAGTAGCAACAGATCAAAAAACCAACTAAGTTGAAGTTTTCTTGAGCATTTAAGAGGAAGAAAGTATGTGCATGTGCACATTCATGCTTCTGGATATGGAAGAAGAGGCAATGGTCAGAGCACTGGCACTGTGGTCAATGCACTACCGACTCTGGCTGTTACTGTAGCGATAAATGTAGCAAGAAAAACAAGAATTTCCCCTACCCCTTTGTGAAGGGTGGATTAAAAATTACAAATAAAATTATTTATTCTTAGTGGAACCAATTTATTAAAGAAACATCCAATTTTAAATTTAGTTAGAAATTATAAGAACCTAAATTGATGCCTAATTATATTTTAACCTGTTTAAATTAAGAAGTTAAACAACATTCAAGCAGTAAATTTCACTGCTGAAGTTTTGAACAAAAGCAAAGTATTGAACTGAGAGAAATCAAAGCTGAACATATGGAAGCAGAATTTAACAAAATGCTAAACCAAGTTTGGCAGCTGTATTTTTGCATTTGCAAGAAAATGCAAATGCATAAAACACTTCTTAATGTTAAAGTGTTAATTAGCTCAACAGCTACCTCAGTTATAGCTAGGAAGCCTCCTGGGAGTTAAACAAGCAGAAACTCAAGTTTTCCTCTTCCCTTGTTGTTGAATAAAAGTAACTGATAATGGTTAAGGTCTACTCCTTTTAAAAATCTTAAAAGATAAACCGAACAGAATTCCGTTTGCTGTTTACTTTTGCCATAATTTCCCTTATTCCACATTTCTCCTTTCTGCATTCAGCACTATAAGCATTAAGTTTGTGTGCATTTTAGCTAAATAGCTTAAAAAAAAAAAAAAGGCTCATTGGATCCTTATTTTAATTCTCATATTCCTATGATAAACTTAAATTTTGACTATCAGTAGCAACTACCCCTTGATTAAGCTTTTAAAACATATTTTCAGGTGGACTTCTCTGGTTACCACAAGGAAGGTTCCAAGCTACTGTCTCATCTGCACATCTTGGCGGTCAAGTCACTTTCTGATACTCCCCAGACAACATGAAGATCAGTCTCCCTTATCCAGATGTTTTAGAACAACATCTAAACATTACCATGAAATCAACCAAGTCATTTACAGTAAAGCAGACTAAAAAATACCCTTGTAATTCAGTGTAATAAGAGAGTTATTCTAATAACACACAAGAGTTGTAGTCTCTCTTTGATGAATTCATGCTATTAAGTCTAAAGATAGAAAGCCTAGGTCATGATGACCTTTTCAGTTATTTAGAAAATACTTATTCTAACTTATAAATTTTCTCAGTGTGCTAAATAGAATTTTAACAGTAATTACTTCCTTATTTTGTAATGTATACCAGAAGTTTTCCAAAAATGTATTCAAAATGTTTTACAGAAGCTAATGAATACAAGCTAATTCATCAGAGTTGAGAAATAACCGTGTATGTCCAATTTGAGACACACTGAAGTAATCTCATTGTCAGCAGACAAGCACTTGCTACTTTGCAAAAACCAGACCTCTCAATTTCAAAGGAGATGAGTAACAACCATAATACAATAATACAAAACTGGGAGGAGTGGCTGATACACCAGAGGGTCATGCTGCCATCCAGAGGGACCTCGACAGGCTGGAGAAATGGGCCAACAGGAACCTCATGAAGTTCAACAAGGAGAAGTGCACAGTCCTGCACCTGAGGAGGAACAACCCCGTGCACCAATATAGGCTGGGGGCCACCCAGCTGGAAAGCAGCTTAGCAGAAAAAGACCTGGGCGTGCTGGTGGACACCAAGCTGAATGTGAGCCAGCACTGTGGCTTTGCAGCAAAGAAGGTGAATGGTATCCTCAGCTGCCTTAGACGAAGTATTGCCAGCAGGCTGAGGGAGGCGATCCTTCCCCTGTACTCAGCACTGGTGAGGCCACACCTAGAGTGCTGTGTCCAGTTCTGGGCTCCTCAGTACAAGAGAGACAAGGATGTACTGGAAAGAGTACAACGAAAAGGGCCATTAAGATGATTAAGGGACTGGAGCACCTCTCCTATGAGGAAAGGCTGACTGGACTGTTTAGCCTAGTGATGAGAAGGCTCAGGGGGGATCTTACTAATGTATACAAATACCTGAAGGGAGGGTGCAAAGAGGACAGAGCCAGGCTCCTTTCTGTCGTGCCCAGTTACAGGACCAGAGGCAATGGGCACAAACTGAAACACAGGAGGTTCCCTCTGAACATAAGGAAACACTTTTTTTTACTGCAGGGGTGACTGAGCACTGGCACAGGTTGCCCACAGAGGCTGTGGGGTCTCCATCCTTGGAGATATTAAAAAACCAGCTGGACACAGTCCTGGGCAACTGGCTCTAGGTGGCCCTGCTTGAGCAGGGGGGGTTGAACAAGCCTTTCTATAAAAGAATAATGAACTTACTCACCCAGTATCAGTTTTGTTCTGAATGATGCTAATATCATCTGGAGAGAGTTCTGGAATCCACTTCTCCATCTCATCAACCCAAGGGTATCTCAGAGATGAAGGCACTACAATTAAGAGAGGCCATTCGTTTTTATAGTAATAGGAAATGGCAATTGCTTGAATTGTTTTACCTAGCCCCATCTGCAAAAAGAAAATAAAAGAAAAAAATTAAAAATAGAAGTCTCTGCTCAGAAAGCATATTCCATTCAGAAGAGCCAAAAATAATTTGCAAAGACAGAACCAGATTAAGGAAACAAAGCCAAAGAGCTAGTTACATAGTATCTATTCCATTGTCAATTTCTTACCACAGATCATCTTTTATGAGAGAAGGTGCTTCTCGTTAAATGGATTAATACATATGTTATATCTGGTCAGCTCATTAAAGCTAGAAGAAGCATTTCCATTCATTTCAGCAGATTTTCTGTTCAGGGCCTTAGTAGGGTAGACTATAAAGATCAGATTCTAACCTGTTAAGCTACCAAAAAAATTTTAAAAAGACTATTCAAAGGAAAGAAAAGTATGGGATGTCATCTTAACATAAAAACGACAACTTTGGCCTAAGTTGTGCAGGCAACTGAAGAACAAAGGAAGATCTATATAAAGAACTCTGCTTTTGATCCAGTAGGTCAATGAAAAGAAACTACTGCTGTCATTCACTGTAGCTAATAGTTTCTCTTTATTCTGTAACACAGAAAAGGAAGTCCACCTAACGGAGAATTCAGATTTACAGACAAGGTGAAGGGTAAAGATACAATACATAGATATATATTTAACAAGAGAGTACTTGCTTCATATTGTTGAGGTAGGAACACTCCCATCTAATGCGTTATCAATATAGATAGCAACAGATGAATATAAGATCCAGAATTTAGGGGTTTGTTTAATAAAACCCCCAAGATTTTATCAAAGAATGCAGCTATTTTCTCTACTTGTTCACATGGCAAGAGATCGCTCCAGGCTTATGTTAAGCACTAAAGCAGAGACTGGCCTTAAAATATTCTGTTCAGGTTTTCCACAGAGTCCAATGGATATTTGAGTTGATTTGCTGCTATCTGACTACTCACGGTACAGACATAAAAGAACAACTTACTTATATCCTCAGTATTGAGTTTAAATGGACTGATATAATGACATCACAAGGAGATTTCCCAGGTATAGAAGAAAACATAATGAATATTTCTACTATTACTAGAAAGAAAAATAATCAGAGAACTCCTGTGATACTAGGTTTTCATTAAAAACTGCCAAGTTTTCATTAAAATTTTCCTGCAATCTCCCCTTGTGTTGCCAGTAGTGCTTGAGCCAGCTGAAAACAAATCCAAGTAAAAAAAACAAACAAACAAAAAAAAAAAACAAACAAAAAAAAACCAACAACAAACCACCATTCATTTTTAGTTTGTTGCCACAGTTGTCTCCCTAACTCAGACTGCCCAATCACTGGTGGACTGGTGATGATCCAGGCAACTGAGCTGAAACAAGCAGGGAATAAAAGGCAGGTCTCTTGGCAATAGCACACCCATAACTGAATCTAGATCCCATGTAGCTCATCACCAGTCTAGATCGTAAGAATGTGAGAGACAAGAAAACCCATAGAAAATATTATGGTCTTGGTTTTTGATTTAAACACCTCTTTCTCAGTCATGGAAATGGATGACATGGAAAAGCTGAAATTTTGGGGGGAAAATGTTGTCTGTCCCCACTCCAAGAAAGAATGGCAACATATTTTTAGAATACCTTTCAAAAAGATACTATTATTATTGTACTTTAATCCTTACATAATTACATAATCCAGGTATATGTACAGTAATTATACGATCTCTAGTTTTCATACATAACTTCTTTTTGTATACAAGTTCACAATACTGTTTTCTTTTACCAACATTTCCTTTTATTTTAGAGACGTGTCAACAAGCACGAGACACACCACTGCACAATACTTCCTCCAGTGCCAGACCTATTGTAATTATGAAATATACATTATTTACTTTGGAATAATTATATCTTGCAGTACTTTTTATTGCTAACATAATTATACACAGTTTATTTTCTCATTCAAGGAAGGAAATAAGAAACTTTGTTTTAATAAACAAATAGCTACTGCTGATATTTTGTTTTCTTCCCAAGCTTCCCTTTTTTCTTCCCCTGAATGCTTTTGTATTCTCCACAGTTTCCAGAAATTTCACATTCTATGCCAGGATAGTTTATCTCCAGCTGTAATGAGATTTTTATAGTATGAGGAGATGCTTTAATCCCATTAATCCATCTCTCTCTCTCCCTCTCCCCCCTTTGTTTTTCAAGAAAACCCAAGTTAGAATTGGGAAACTATATCAATCCCGAAACATTACCTCTTTTTCAGTAAGGTTTTATACTGACAACACATCAAGAGCATTATACTCTATCACAAAAATATTTTATCTGTGGGAAGAAATGCTGGACTCAAATTTCCCTAATATGGAATAAGTTTTCAACTATATGGAAGTAATGAATTTCACTATTACTACTTGATCAGTGCATTTAAGAAAATTCATCTTTGGAAGGCATACAGGTTCAAAATCCACCTCTTTGGGCCAGGAATGTCTCCTAATCCATTAAAAATAGCTAGCTACGCAATTGTAAAGTGCTTAAAATAAAAAAATCAGAGTTAATATTTTTAAGATTTAACAATACAGAAGATTTAACCTACCAAATACAATTAAAAGTAACCTTCTAAGTTTTCTCAAAGATTCTTTTAAGCTTATGTCAGGTTTCATTTTTTTCCCCCACTCAGATATTTTCAGAATATCTGCTGAACTTCATAGGAATTAGGCTTCTTTCATTACCAACCTTTCTGCCCACATCTCTCAAACAAAAAAGTCACATTTGCATGAAGTACATTAAAACAAGAAAAAGGGTGTTAGAGGAACAGGAACTTCACTTACCTCATCAGCAATCATACACCTAAATAAGAAACAAGAAGAGAAGGAAAAGAAAGCAGAAATTAATAGTAAATATAACAGATAAACCAATACTTACAAATTGTTTACTATCAATTTAAGTTATGGATTTACTCAATCAATGAAAAGAAAAAAGGTAGACTTCATTCCTACAGATATCAACTACAAAAAGTAAATTTGGTATGAATTTGAAAGTAAGTATGCCAATTATTCTAAAAATGTATGTTGAATTTGTTATTACTGAAGAACTTGCATTGTAAAACTGAATTGCTGCTTTGGTCTAGTGCTATATTAATTGTAATCTTAAGAGACATTTTCAAGGCAAGAAGTGCATCTTCAATTTTTTTTTTTTTTGTCTTTCAGAAAAACAGCGATGTTTTTGCTGCTTCACGATTAAGGATTATTTATATGTCGGACTGATTTTAAAAAGCTGCTTTCCAGAGCTGTTACATTTGTTTTGAAATAGAAACAGACACTCCCTCTCTCCCACCAATTGTACTAGCTAAAGTATTAGAAAATGAACTTGATTTTTTCCCATTTTGGAGTCACTTAGTTAATGCTACTCCATGTAAAGATAATGACAACTCTAAGTCCCCAGCCAAAACTAGTAAATTCTGTTCAGCATATTTACATTTTCTAAACATTACATGCCATCTTTAATATGAATGACTTGTAGGTATTTTAAGTTACTTAGTTTATTTCCGTTATTTAGTATGTACGTTCTTAACTCAAGTAGGGTCTAGGGAACTTAAATGTTTCAAGCCCACGCAAGCTTCTTCATCAAACCTTTAAGACTGGATGAAGGACAAAGGAAATTATTTGATGGACATTTAGTTAAGCCATTAAATGGATGATGCTGCATCTTTCCAAATGTGTACCCTCAGCTACTTTACAAACTCAGCTCCCAGCTTTTTCACAAACTTTTACCTCCATAACTTTACAAACTTTTCCAAGCTGGGGTGAAAAAAAAAAAAAACAAACCACACCAAAAACCAAAACCACAAAACAAACAAAAAACTCCAAAACCTAACCAACAAGCCTATTCAATTCAAAAGCATTATCTAAAGAACTACAAGAGCTTGTTACACCTCTAGTAATTAGTAGATAAAATGCATATACTAAATTCATACACACTCACAAATTCAGAGGAAGGCAGGAGTCCAAGCAAAAACTGTGAAGATAAGAAAGAGGCGAGGAGACAACTACTCCATTTAAAGTCTTATACAGCAAGATGATGACAAAGTTCCCTTTTCTCCTACAGCAACCCTGGACTGCCTGAAGATACAGATTGACTAAGTATCTTCTGACCAGAATCAATGCTGGGAATTCCAAGGCAAGATCTGAAACAGCACAAAGTGTGAATTTCTGCAACTTCATAAGGATTGTCACGAGTTCGATAGCAATACTTGCTTGGGCTGCAGTTAAATAACTGGCAGTTAGATGAATTCTCCAGCTACTAAGTAATCTGGGAAGTTTTTTAAGCATTGTATAATTTTCTAAATTGTCATAAAAAGCAAACTGGAAGAATAACTCCTACCAGTTGGTATCATAGTGCCACATAAAGGGCATGGGCTTAGTCAAACCATTGATTGAGAAATACAGCAGTGAGTGCTGTTGGTTGAACTAAGTGACAGCAATAGACTGACAGCTCTATGCAGTCCACCACATCGAGGATTTATAAATGTTTACTGACAAAAAAAGTGCAAAGTCTCAGAAATGATGAAATATTTCAAGGTCTGGAAGGGAATAAACTTCACAGGCCACTCTACTTGTTTTCCCCCTGACTCAGGTATCCTTCTGCCTTGTGCTTTTCACTTATTCAGTCATGGACGCAAACTAGTCTTGATGAATTGCTCTGGATGAATGCTTCAGTCTATTCCCAGCCACCGCATCTTCTAAGGCAACTGAAGCTTCTCCTACTCCTAAGCCACATAACTAGATATGCACTGCACCATGTAACTTAAATGCAATGTTCGTTCCATGAAAAAATGGAAAATATCTTCTGGGTCTTTATGTCTATAATAAAATTTAACACATCAAGATATAAATATTCTGTATTTTGATACCCGAAATTTTTTGAAGTAATACAGAACTGCTTTTTAGTGGTAGGTACTCTGAAGTTAGTGTAGCTACCCAAAACCACAACTTCTGCACAAATCCCAGCCACCTTACACTCATAATTAATGCTTGTAGCAGCACCATCAACTTAAAGCTGTCATTATGTCTAATAACATGCACCTTGCCATGGGGCCAAAACGGACATTTCTGTGGTCAAAATAGAAATCTCACCAGAAAAATGTACACTGGCACTTTTCAGACATGACGTGCGAGATAAGTGTTTGATATTCTGAGAAACATGGTATACTGCTGTTTGCTAACTCCATCTGCCAGTGTAAATTTCAACGTCTACCAATTTCATCAGTTTCTTTCAACTAATGTAAAAAAGAATTCAAAATATATCTTATATAACTTAATTTTTTATAAGTAACAAACTATCTACTTGCAAGAGCTTTGTAACCACACTCCCCCCACCAAGTTGTTAGGGACGGAGCAATGAAAACAAAGGAAGAAAATATAACAAAACAACCCCCCCAAGTCTGCACAGATTTACAAAAGAAAAAAGGCAGGAAGATAATTATTTTTAGTGGCGACTCATGATTGTGGGGCCTTAACGCCTGTGATTTGCAGATGGGCAAAGACATTTATTTGCAGACAACTAATACACAATTCTAATTTTAAAATAATGTCAGGTTTTGCCCACTTCAAAGACTGATTTTTTTTTCATTTAACACTCATTGTTAATTGCTTGAACTGGTTTACAAAACAAGTCTTTCTTTTTGCAGATTCTTTCAGAGGCCAACTGCTTTCAGTACATTAATCATGTTTTTTAAAAACAGTTTGAAGCCTGAAACCAATCGGAATGCACAACAACCTTGTGTTGCAGGGTTTTTTAAACTCCTTACAGAAATGCAGAAAATGGGTAAGACTATAGGAATTAGCTACAGAGCAGAGGCATCTCAAGAATAAACCAAAGAACTCCTTCAACAATATAGTATATTTAATATAAG
>WAAD01001401.1:1589-73641 GCA_013389945.1 Fregata magnificens
AGATTCTAATTTTTTGAGAATGTGACAGTAAAACTTTCTACTCTGATTATAATGACTAAAATTAAATTTGCATGGAAAATGATGATCATTTCCATCTAGTATTGCAGGTGCATTCTGTCTAATGATCCTAATCCACTTTCTCATTGGATAAATGGCAGGATCACAAATTCAGTTCTCTGCAAAATGCTTATTAAATGCCCTTCAAAGCAATTTTAGCTGAAACCAAGCATTATTTGGGTACAAGCAAGGATTAATAGGCACAGCTTTTTGTCTATAGCAATGAAGTCATTCAGGGAAGATCAGAAGTACAGTAGATTAGCATCTCCATTATGTGCCTGCCTCCTTTCTGAAGAACCTCTGGTCAAGGCAATAAAACAGGCTTCAGTCCCCATTGCTGTTCAGCTGAAGGCCATGTCAGGGCACATATATCAGCTCTCCAAAGCAGTAACAACACATTAGCTCATTAGTAGTTTCATACAAAACAGATCTGGAGTCCCTCAGTGAATGGTATATAGCTGCCTTTGTGTAGCTGGGGTTTTGACAAAGCACTACAAAGTGTTTAAGCTCTAAGGGGGCGTGAGACAGTGAAAGAAGAGACAATGAAACATGTGGTATATCCAGTTCGGTTATTGCCATAAACCTTCTTCCCTGATTAAATCTCTAAAAAATCCATAATGTCTTAAGACAGGCAGCCATATGTTTAATTCAATGATTTGAAGCAAAAAAAAAAAAATTTAAAGCACCACATCTCAATTTTCTAATTCCCTTAGGCCCTAGGGGCTGACATCATGTTAGATTTCTGTGAGACTGAGGTTTTTAAGTGTCACTGTCCTTTTAAAAAAAAAATAGGATTTTAACACAGTCAATTTAAAATAAATAAAATAAAGGTGAAAATTGTTTTCAGCTCAAAATTTCATCCTGCTGTCCATAGAAAGTAGGAAATTTTGGTTGAGGCAGAGACAGAGGGTATTTTGCTTATTACAAAATATTTTGAGATCTTTTATGTGGAGAGCCACGTGATCCAGATTTTATGGATTACATTTTATGTTAGTCACCAAAAGAGACAGAAATAGCAGGATCCTAATGAAATTTTCTTTCAGAGAAATAATTCCTATATGGCTAGGCGCTTTTGAAAAACCTACTCAGACATGCCTGCATCTTTAGACAAGCATCTAAAAAGCTTTGAAATTTAACTGTAATATATTCAAAATATAGTTCCATCAGACACTATTTCCATGAAAATGTAGCATTAATTTTCTGTATGACCAGAAAGCCAGATGCTTGCCACCTTCCTCAGAAGACATACCTCCCTTTGGCACAAAAAATATTTGCTGCAAGAATGTACTTAATGCTGCAAACAAATATCGTAGCTGTTGCAAAGTCTGATAGAAAAAGCAACATCACTTTCCTGGAAATCTGACAGCCTTGGCAGGAATTTAATTCTAAAATGCTGCTGGTAAAGAAAAATCCATTTAGGTGATACATACTGTAAAACATGAACCTCATGGAGTACTCTCAAAATGTAAAGGCTGAAAGTGATCAGGGTAATACAGCACTATGAATTCTCTTACAATGAAAAAAGTTTAAAAAATAGCATTCATTTACTTTGGTTTGCCCTGTCTTCTCAGCTGCACTTTTTAAGGATAATGACTGAAACGAATTAGTTTACCGTGAACAGGTACTATGTTGACAAAGGATGGATTAATGAAAAACAAAAAAAAGCATTCTTTATACAGAAACTGGAATTTCATGTTCTTTCTGAAGACATTACAGAAACACAGGGTGACATTTGAAGATATTCAGCCCCCAACTATGTGAATGAATTCCTACTGTCGCGGGACTGGGTTAAGGGTTGGAATTTATTGTAAAGGCTCTGAACCTAAATTTTTATTTATTTATTGCTTGCCACAGGGTATTTTGAAAGTAAGTGATGAGTGCAATGGAAAACAACTTGAAGCAACCACAGCCAGTCATCCAAAACCCAGAAGGTTTGCCCACTGACTTCTCTCACTGCTGCCAGTTTCTGTGAGCATGAACGTCCGACTTCAGTCATTTCCTGAGCGTTTGTCTAGTCTGCAAGGCAAGCTGTATGTCTCGGGTTAGCTATTCATTGCGGACCTTTCCATTTGGTTAAGGAGGAGAGCTAAGCTGTATTTAATACGACTTTATCAGTTTGAACTCTTCGCAGAGTCCTCAGTTGTGAGGGGGGACTGTACATATAACTTTAATACCTACCATAAAGTAGTAATGATAAAACGTGAATAACACCTTCCACCTCCTATGCACTAGCTTTCATCTGACCTTTGCTCAAAATTGTTTTGCTCCTTTTTTTTTTTTAATACCACTATTAATCTGTTGAGTTTCACAACATTTCCACAAGGTAGATGATATTATCGATAATTTGCAGACAAGGAAAATATGATACAGATGCTGCATCTCCTCTTGGGAAATACCAGTAACTTGTCTACCAGTGCTGCTATTATCACGGGGAGTTTTACAAAATTTCCCAATAGAATAAAAAGACTAAGTGACTTGTCCATGAGTCACTGGAAGAATTAGAAATTTAAACCAGGAGCCTTGTTACAGCTCTACATACTAACCTTAGGCAATGCCTACCACCATACTTACTTGATAAATTGCTCAAATCAAATGATGATTCTTTGCCAAATTAAATATCATATGGCTTATTTTTAAGTGCTGCAGCAATCATTTTACTTCTTCCTACATAGAAATTAAAAAAAGGACACCATCACTTCTTATCTAAAACAAGATTCCATTCAAGAACCCATGCTTATCTTTTTTTTTCCTTTTTTTAAAAATCTGGATATTGACCTCCCTGTGGCACAATAGCTAAGCTGAAGCTTTGAAATATATTGTTACAGTGAGTTGGGAAATAACAAGCTCTTGGGTTCTGCTGTTTTGTTTTGGGGTTTTTTGTTTATTTGTTTTTAATAGCACATTACAAATTCTGTCTTTTGGAAAAAACTGTTGAATTTTAAGTACATTTTTACATTTATATAGGAAAATATTAATTCATGAAGATATTGTGGATCTCAGAATTAGTGATGAGTAATCCTCAGGAATTTTTTTCTAGGTAAACCTACAAGATTTTTTTAATCTTAAAAAACTTTCTTATTTTTAGTCTCTTACCCCTACTAACCTGAAGCATCCATCACATAAGCCATCCAGTCACTATGTCTGTCAACCCTTTAAAACTCCTTTTACTTCAGGTCTTCCAGAAGTGCCTTACGGACAGGGTCTCTGAGAACTGGACAACTTGTATAATCAGCTGAGCTTATATGAGTAATTGAGCTAGAATTAGTATATCATAATTTTTTGGTAGCTTCCTTTGCCTAAAATACCTTGAAATTAATTTTTAAATGCTGTAATGGCATTTTTGGTCCTGAACCTGGACAGAAACCGATGGTGAAAACAATCTGAGGTTTCAGAAATTGTTAAAACAGGATCTGCCTCCCCTTAAGCACCACCAGTATTCAGAATGAAACTGGAACATAATCATCACCTTATCATTTCAATGCCATAACTTCCCAGATGTGTTCAGCTTGTTTTATTTCCTACAAAAGTTTTCACCAGTTGCTTCAGAGTGATGTTCGACAATATAGGACCATATAACCATCACTCTTTATTAAGATGTAAATACAAAGAAAAAGCCTGATTCACCTTCTGGTGCAGCCAGTAGCAGCTCAGGAACAGAGCAGGAGCAGGCAGAAATGAGGCAGAAAAAGAACGGGCTGGTGGGAAATGATTAAGGACAGAAAAAATAGAATTGAACTGTAGTGACTTCTCTTTATCCCACTGCCCTCTTTCAAAAAATTTTAATATAAAAGAAAAAAGTCCTGTCTTCCTCTCCCATTCCCCAACGAGGAAATGTTTCCACTTTCAGGAAAGTACAAATCAAGTCCTAAAAGCTCCTGCCTGAAAGCAGAAGTTGGAATATCTGGTGGGAGCTGTAATTTGCTCATCACAGCCTGGTTCTCTTCCGTAAATCAGGATCTGTGACTGGATTTTATCACCCATAAAAAACCTTGGCCAGAGGTTCCAGGGTGAACATCTCTCCTGTCATCTTGAGTGGAGAACGTGTTAAGAGCACTTTGGTAGTAAATAAATACAGAATACAGGTTGTTCAGCTGACTCTCCAGCTTTCTGCTGAAAGGCAGGGACAAATGTCAAAGTTGCTCTGGAGAGTGGAAGGCCAGCACAAGAAGGGAGAGTTAAGAGTTCGGTGTATTTTTGCAGTAGTCAGGGCAGAGAATCAAGAAAGGAGGATGTAAAAAGAAAAAGCATCCTGTCTTCTCGGAAACCACAGAAACAGACTTAAAATGGGCCTTTGAATGTTCACCAAGATCCTGTCTGTACTGTTTGTTAGCCATACCAAACTTCTTAAATCCCCTATACGATCATTCAAAACTTGTGGCAGCGAGAATCTGTTTCAAACAAGTCCCAAAACTGCATTTGTATTTGCCTACCTGAGGAACCACTTTGCCTCTGTCTGTTCCCACCAGGGTACAGATCAGACATACACAGGCAGCACGGGCAATGAGAGCTCAGCTTGAAGCCCAGGTCCCCAGCCCACAGTTGCAGGGTCTACAAAGAATCTCCAAAGATCACTAGTCATGACTGGACTCTTCATTTAACCTCTTAGAATGGCAACTGGTACTAAACTCACCCAATTACTGTATACTGGGAAATTCAAATTGTCTTTCCTCAGTGCTATTATGGCAGGTTTTTGCTCCTGTGATCAGAATGATTCAAAGGAGACTCCAGTTTAAGCTGAGAGATTTTAAAAAAAAAAAGATACCAACAGTAATGGGGAGAACCATGGTGGCAAAGTACCCCCCAAGGAATAAAAGGCAAAGGACAAGGTGGAAAGTCATTCAGGAAAGAGCAGACTGCCACACCACCAGTGGCGCATCTCTCCTTCCCAGCAGTGAAGGCAAAGACAAGCCATTCTCTTTCCAGCGGTTCAGCGTGTTCCCACCAGGAGAGTCACAAGCCAAGAAATTTCTTACAAAGCCATCCTTTGCAGGAAGAGTGTCTGGATGGTCTCAGCAGATCCCCTCTAATACCTCTGAGGTTATGACTGCGTATGAGCTCTAATAGGGGTAGGCAGGTAGATACCATCTGCTCAAACAAGTTTTGTTCCCAGCAGTTTTGGCTTACCTATTAAAATTCATGCCTATGGATCTTTAGGGTTTACTTCTTCCCCATAGCTGTATTATTTTGTTAAATAATCTTCATCATTGCAATTATTGTATAAAGAGAATGACTGTTACAAAGGCCTAGATACTGGTGGTAGGTATAGTTAGAGCTGGGAATGAAGAAATCACTGTGGAAGTCAGTCTTTTTTTTTTAAGATAGTTATGGGTTATTTGATTTGATAAGCAGGAGTTAAATAATCTGTTTATTTGACAGCATATTTTAAAATACCTTTGAGAGCAGATCACTGAATGAGTTGGAGGGAGGCCACCCCTTGTCTCTGGGGCAGATGGATGGATGGGAGGAAATACATTTAAGACAAGTTTCCTGTGCCTCCATTTGGGAGGAAGGAAGGAGGCCCCCAGTGGACACAACTTTCAACCCCATAAGCATACTTTTGCCTAAGCAGGACAAATCTGAGCATGAGTCAGGGGGGTAACATGAGATTAAGGTCTCTGAAACAAACGTATGAATAACTTTTCTTATTCATTGGCCTTTTTTCCCATTGTTTCAAATTCACATTTTTTTCATTTTAATAAAAGTAGGTGATATTTTAAATAAAAGCAACTTTGCTTATCAAATACTAAAACATTTTCATTCAAAAATGCAGAAAAGAAGTATATCAACTTGGAAAAAAAAATCAGCAAGACCAATTTCACAAAGCCATGAAAAATTAGTGGAACGCTTATACTGAACCTCTGCTTTTTTCTGAAAATAGCTCTCCCAAAATTTGGCATCCAGCTCTAAAGACTGCCTATTTCCCAACAGCAGCAGAGTGCCCTAACTTTCAAACACCTAAATATATGAGCAAAAATCCTTTCACTCAATTAATAGGTCTGTCGATTCCTTCCCATCCTCTGTCCCTTCAGAGAAAGGACCATCACTCCACTGCAGTCACCATCTACGTGCTTGTCTAGGGACGAATCCTGATTCCTACCTGACTCTCCTTATCAAGGATGGGTTTGGCTGGTCATTGCCGATAAGTCTATTTTCTGCATTAGAGTCCTGCACTGGGGATATCCGATCTCGTCCAACCGTTTGTTCTGCTTCTCGATAAACCAAACACTTCACTCTGTGACAGAGGGGTTTTCTCCTGCTGTTTCCAATTGTCAGCTATCTGCCTTAACATCAGAGGCAACCCATATTTTACCAGTCACTGACCTGGATTTCCAAAAGGCAGATATCCCTTTGAATGAAAGTCAAGTCATTGGAAAATAGCCTATTTTTAATGTCTGGGATTTCCTCTGCCACAAAAATCCCTCAGTCTGGTAAGGAGTCCCACTGGGAAGTCCTCACCTCATACTACACAACATGGTATCCTGACATGTGTGACCTTCACAAGCAAGTGCTTTTTCTTGCTTTATTTAAGGGTAACCAATATGCAGTTTTCATTAATCACTTTTATGCAGCCTACCTGAAATTATATTTTATTTGCTTAATTGGAGAAGGTTTCCAAGAGTCTACAAATGCAAATCTACAGAGTTGTCTGCTAGCCAATAGTTGCTGCAAAACCCCAGGTTAGGAAAAGTTAAACTGCCTGGCACTCACTCAGGTTTGTCTTGCTCACCAAGTCAGGGTCTTCATTTGCATTGTTCGTAACCGATTTTGTGTCTGCCCTCCTGTTCCCCCCTCCAAGTAGCTTCAGCTGTGAGCCGCTGAGGGATCTGATTACGTATTTCCTTTAAATCCTCCTGTTTGAAAAGTATTGTAGGGTCAGTACATTGTCACAGTGCTCTCTAGAAATGCACACTAACGACTTGGGAAACCAAAATAGCCCTCGGAACAGTTAAGGAGAATTTGCAGGAATTCCTTCATGCAAAGCTGGGCACCCTAAAAGAAAAATGCTTTCGAGTTCAAACTGTTGTTTATTTTGGAGCACATTTCTCTTTCTGCTTTCGGTGGTGACCTAGGAATGAGCTCACCATTGGAAGCAAATCTGTCTTCTGTTTCCACTCCTAAAGGATTACCTACTCTCTGAAGCGCATGGGGCTATTGATGGCCGTACACCAAAATGATGATTTGGAATTCTGTGGAAAAAATAAATACACACACATACATGTGTGTGTGACACTGACAGATTTAAGTTAAAAAACTTGTTGAAACATTACAATAAAAAGAGATTGAATTTGTAATAAATAGAAGGCTTCCTATATTCGCTAATGTTCTGCTTTGTGCTTGAACAGGAAAATGTCTAATCTAGCATGACTATGCGGGAGAACAGCAAAACCATATTGTTTTGTAATGTGCATATGGGCTGTGTAGCATTTGGCAGCATCTCAGACTGAGATCCAATTAACAAACAACCTCGCTCTGCCTTTGCATGGGGTTGCTTAACGTGGTTTTCTACAAGCAGATCACGTGAACCAGTGCTGCTGGCACCTGATTAAGTGCTTCAGTTATGAGGCTGATGACAAACCAAGCAGAGGCTGCTCTGCCCATCACTCCGTGCTGCCCTGCAGAAAATGATTAACATCAAACACCAGATCTCACCAATACCACTTTTGACAGAGTTTAGTCCACAGGACTTAGAAGGCAAGCAGTGTCTGCCAGCAGAGCCAGCACGTGAAAAAGGCACATGTGAAGGCACGTGACAGCCAGCTAAGGTGTCATTGCCAAAGATGCCCTCATCTTGACTTTATACCACCTCCTGCTCTTCTGACCTTGAGAGTGCACACTCCTTTGAACCCCTTTCCCACACGGGGACGGACGGGCCCCGGATCCACTCTGTAAATGCATTAGGAGCTTTGCCATTTCAGCCTCTGCCTGGTGGTATGGGGAGGAGTTTGAGAGCCAGTGAGTGACAACTGGCCCACCAGCATCCAGAGCTAGAAACTTTTTTTTGAGTTAGAGATGGCTTTATTTTTCCTCTTGCAGCAGTTAACCTGTTAAACTGAATATTGACAGGAAGCCAGATACAGTAGTGACAGACATGATGTAACACCACAAGCAGAACAAAAAGAAAGAATAGGCTCTGGCATCTCTATTTGGTGAAGTGTCATCCTGCTTTGAAGTCACTTATTCGGAAATTCCTGGGAAATCACCTGGCAGCTGATTTCTTAAGTTTGCTCTGGTGTCTCCTCATACATACCTCTCCTTCTCCCTTTCCTGCCCTTTTGTCTCTGTCCTTCACACATTTCAGAAGGAAGGATTATAAAAAACCCACCATAAAACCCAAATCTACAGATGCAGGAGAGAGGTCTCTTAAGTCATTCCTTCTCTTTTTTCACTGATGTATTCTCTCAAGAGTGATAATCATCTTTTTTGAAATGCAGGTCTAAGACGGAAGGAATTTTTATCTGGAAGAGTAATATAAATTAGCTTTGACTGCCAGTTTCCACTGATTATTACTTTCCAGGCGGAATTCCTACAAATTCTTGAGGCATGACCTCTGATGAAAAAATAAACCCCTTTAAAACTTGTTTGAGAAATTCCAGATAACTTTCACAAGAGATTTAATTTTAGAGCATTAACACAATCTTGGTTGGAAAGATAAAACTACAATGCAGTTATTTGGTAGGAGTCATTACTGAACAGTGAAGTCATTTGAGCTTATTTTACTGTGCTTATCTTTTTGCTCTCCTCCCTCCCCCCCCCCAACTAATTTTATTATGCATTACTCAGTGCACTCTGGATTCACCCTCATAAAAGGATAAAGTATCTCAGCAGATATCCAGGCTTAGGCAGTCAGTTTGAGAGTAAACTCACAAGCCTTAGTTATCTACACCAAACAGCCGGTGCACAGGGTATCGTCTACATATTGTCAGTTAGTGTTCATTAGCTTGTAAATCTTGGGTTTGTGAGGCTTCAGCAAAGGTAAAAGCAGCCACAGATAGAAGAGAGCTGTTTTAAATACCAGTGTCAAGCACTTAGTAATGGCAAATGCATCTTTGAATCAGATTTTACCTAAGCAAATGAATTTAAAAAAATTTGCATGAGCAATTCAAGAAAGCCACTCTCCTGCACCTCTATTTGTTCTGCAGATGCATGAAAAAGTGAAAAAACACATGTTGGATGATATTAGCTTATATTGCAATCATTTTCATATTTCTTTTTAAATGTTTAGGGCCAGAGCCCCTGGTTCTTTACTTGCAAAACATGCATGTACTGCAGTGAGGTGCCCTGGTTCTGGAGGCATGCAAGCTGTGCCAGTGTCAGTGCAGTCCTGCAAAAGCACCTGCCCACTCACACCCAGGTGCTTGAGCAGAGCCATGCAGAGTGGATGCCCATCTAACTTGAAGTGTACCACGTAGGAGCAGAGCAGCAACACTGCCCAACAAAGTGCTTGCAATCACAGCTACTGCCATGTCAGCCCACCTGCCTTCAGGGCTAAGGGATGAGAACTGCAATGCTGTAAAGGCAACAAGATCCAAATATGTGGGAGCTTTGGTGGAAATTATTTCTGTGTCCTCACCTGTGACTTCAACCCTGTCAACTGCATTATAGCTGGCTGAGACTTTCCAGAGAGATCAGGCACTGGTTTCCACTCACTCTGAGCAGGAATTTGCAGCTGGCTCCAGTCCCAAGGAGAAATCCAGCTGTACTCTCACCTGTACCTGAGGCAATGCATATTTATTTTTTCAGCCCAACTTTGGTCTTCTAAAGTGCTTCTCTTCCCACACAAGTATTAACAGCTAGTACTCCCCAAGGCCTGCCGAGAGCTGACACTGGCTGCCTGCACATAGGTGCCTGCCCACTATCAGTATTCTGGCCTGTCTGATGTCTCTGAGGGAGTAGACACCAAGTGAGGTCAGGAGGATGCACAGGTGATTAGAAGCTTCTTTTTATGTGTAAGGACCAACTTAAAATAAAGCCTAACCTTTCCTCCCTGACAGCTGCTTACAACACTCTACTTCAGAAATTCACTGCCCTGCATAAAAGGAGCATGATCACATTTTGGCTGGAAAAATAGCCTTTTGGGGAACACGTTTCCATTTGGAAAAAGTCCCTATTTTCCTGCAGAAACATTGAATTTAGTCCTCCCTCATCCCATTTGTTTTGTCATTTTCTAATCCCTTCTTCTCCATTAGCTCACACTGCTCATCTCACTGGCAAAATGGAAGAATAGAGCAGGGGAAGGAAGGAGGAAGGCAACCCAGAATTTCATAAGCAAAAAATCCTTTCTCTATTTCTATTCAATTTTTTACAGTCATCAATCTTCCAGCTACACTCCCCTGCTTCTGACTATGCCAGGTCAAAGGTATATTACGCCTTGATCTCCTCTTGTCAGTGCTTCCCTATCAGCAGTTGCTGCATTCTTTCTTTCCAAAACTCCGTCCATATAAAGGTCCTTCCTCCTCTTCAGCTCATCCCCAGCAGAAGCATTTCAGCTAGCTGAACTGGTAGTAATGTAATTCTGGCTGAACAAGAAAGAAAAGGCAGATTTAAGCTCAGTGATTACATGGAGCAATATCTTGACATACACATAGGTGTGTGCCTAGAGTTTATATATACACTTTTTTTCCCTCCTTCAAGGAGTGCCCAACTGCCTTAGCCAAATTAGCTGGTTTCTCCACAAACTTTATGGACCAGCTTATTTACAATGTGTAGAGTACAAGTGTATGATTGACAGCGCAGCTAAGCAGGACTCATTCATTTACCTGAAATAAATGCACTTGAAGAGCATAAGTTTGGGTGAAAAAAGTTATTTGAAAGCCAAAACTTTCTCTGTTGTTTTATAAGTATCTCCATATAGTACCCAACTGGAACAGGTCCATTCCTTGCTTGACCAAACTCATTAGCCAGAGTTGGAATAGAGCGCACTCCTCTGAGAAGTGTAGGCTTTTGTTTTTAATAAAACATGTGGGCCAAATTAGGATGTAAATAAATGAATGACTTTCAAGAATCCCAGATAACACTTGCTGAGCAATGGGTCAGGCCAGATTTAATCTAAAAATCTTTCTGCTGCGTGTAAATGATTATGTCATAGCATTTGTCTTTAATTACTAAACTGTTTCCAAAGGCTTGATTCATGGCATGTTTCTCGGTTAACCACAGAAACTTGTACTACAAGATTTGCCATATAGATTTTTTTTTTCCTACAGCATTGTTAAGCCCTGGCTCCTGAAAAAGGAATGTAGTGATCTCCCAGAGATAGACACTTGATCTTTACAGTAGTGAAAGCTTTTTTTTAAATAAAGTTTCCATATAAAGGAAAAAAGGCACTTTTGACTCAAAGACTACTGTAACATCCTTAATATTGACAGCAAACCACAGAGATGAAAGTGTTTTAAATACACCTGTTTAAATATCTCTGTATAAATCCAGATGAAGGAGTACTTTCATAAATCTATGTACAAGGATTTGTATAACGAGTGGTACCTTTTTCTATATGCCATGATGGCCAACCCTTGCCAAGGGCAGATATTTCAAAAATGGCTCAGTCTCTCCTTGTTCCTAGCTGTGTAATATTTCTTGGTATCCATGATCCCTTTCCTTTGTATGACCTGAGGATGAGGTAAGGAGAATGAAGTGTACCAGCTACTCTGTAAATTAACAAGCTAATCTGGGTACCTGAAAAGCATTTGATCAAGGAAAAAAGTAGGATTTTTTTTATGTTGTTATTATAAAGAAAATGTTGACCTGACCACCCCCTTCTAAGAAGGACACCGTAAGACTGAGCTGGTGGCTTTGTAGTTCACAGTGAAAGTCAGAGGAGAAAGATGTAGTAAGCAGAACCAGTTTGTGTGGTTACACTGGAAATTTAAAATACCTTCTGCCTGTATCTCTGTAACTTGAGTCTGATAGCAAAAATATGGGTACCAAGTGATGCAAGCTGATGGTATTTAGAGCAGAGTAGAAACAGGCTCCTACTGTCTTTCAAAGGGAAATACAGCAGTTGGAGACTGTCAGGGAAGAAGCACATTCCTCCAGTAAGTTTATACAGTGCTACAAGGTGCCTCCACAGGAACTGTTCAACTCCCTACACTTTAGACTTTGGCAAAGATGCTGGTGGAATCATACCACCTACTAAATACCCTTAAGAGCACCTCCATTTCTTCAGCTCCTCTGACTGCTAGCCTTACATTCCCTAGTCACAGGGCAGGAGTGCCCACAGAGCACACACAGCCCATTGTGACCAACTAACTTACCACAACGCACAAGAGGAGACTTACGCTGAACTTGTCAGGCTCAAATCACTGAGCAGAAACATTGGGAGAAAAACACATTGAACGGTCACCAAAACAAGTAATATCTGAGGAAAAAAAAGCCACTCACCTATCAATATGCCTAGGGCAAAGAAAAAGCTGTTTACACTCTCCACAGCACTCACCACAACTCACTCACTAAGTCAGGGTTCACTAAGAAAGGATGGTATGGGGGGGGGTCATCTGACCTTTATAAGAAGCAGTGATTGCCACTGATTAGGATAACCTTGTCCAGCTGTTGGCTGGCTCTGGCGATATCAGGAAGGAAGCGCTGGGGGTTTCAGGTTATAAAGGGTAGCGAATGAAGAAAGCCATTTTATTGCAGGCTTAGTACAGTTGGAGGGAGTGGGTTTTTTAGAAGGGAATGTTAAAAGGGCTAGAAGTTTCCATCTATAATAGTAAACTAGCTCTGAAAGCTGAGTGGGGCAGCTTGTTTCTAAACCTGTATGCTAGGGATGGAAATGCTAGTTTATACACTCTGGACTAGCCTGTATTGCTAAAGTGAATAAAAATTATTTCTTATAAGAAGCAGCCAAAACCTGGACAGAAGCAGGGAAATCAAAGTCAGGTAAGGGACAATGCAGGTCCAGGTATCTATTTGCTGTTGGGATAGCCCTGATGGGTCTAGCAGTCACGGTGATCCTGTTCACTTCTTAATTTTCTTGGTTCCAGGGTAGTATGGGCTTCTTTCTGTTTTCCCCACCCCAGGGGACAGTTCAACATCTATAGCTACTAGATTGTGCTGGTGATATTCTTACTTGGCCGGGCATTTCTAATGAAACTTGTTTTCTTTCTCTAAGTTATCTACCCCACCTCCTCTGCTACCAGTCACTCATCTCTCTCTGTAGTTATTCTCCTCACTCTATCAGGCAATTCACTTCTGCTTGTAGGCTTGTGGTGTTTTCCTCATGCAAGTCTCTATGCCTCTTACCAAAGTTCTGTGTTTTGAGATGTTGCTATTTTTTTTTTCTTGCATTCTTATGTTCCCACCACCTGCTCCCATGCTACGCATTTCTTAACTGTTGTTAATGGAGGTGGTTTTGTTTGTCTGCAGTGGTAGCTTACATACTCTGCTTGAATCTCAGTTATACTTCTTCTTTTCAACCAACTTTTAATGATCTTAAAATGTAAATGAGGAGTTTGGTTTTGGAAAGATAAATGCATCTCCTTTTCATTTTGTACCTCCTATTATAAAATAAGCTTTGTATAGAATGTAAGGTATTAGTATACTTTTTAGGTTAAGGTTCTTGAGATGAGTGTCAAATGTGAATTGTAAGGTCCTGGGGCCAGACTTTAATTGTTGTGAATTGTCTGTAAATCATTCAGACAGAGTACAGGCTAACAAATAGGTCCTATAACAGTAGAGGATTGACATAACACTTTCCTGTGAGGACGGTTTAAATATTTCACTCATTTTCATGTTCTCTAAACTGTTTCTATTCCAACGACTGTTCTAGTGAAACCAGCAAGTGCACAATTAATTTTGTGTTTCTGTGACACTTTCTGTCTTGCACCAATGTAACCTGCAGAGAAAGGATGACACTTCATAAGCAATATTTATGCATTCATTACAGTAAAGCAGTTTCTACCTCTGGGCAGGGATACAACTAAGATAATAAGGTAATATCAGGGAAGAGCCACTGTCTGAACTGGCGATGGCTTCCCGGGAAAGGAGGGGTGCCTCAGGCAGCCCTTCTCTAGCAGCAGAATATTGCTGTATTTCAGCTGGTTACCAGAGAGGTTTGGCTGGTATCAAATGTTGCCTTGGTCTTAAACATTTTAACTATGTTGTACTTCCTTAGCCTGCATTCACTGCCAGGTGATTGTACAACAGAAGGGAAATATTCTGGCCTTTATCTGAGGTCTAGATTAAATATCTTTAAGTTGCTGAGCATCTATGGATGCTGAGCATCCATATGTGGACTGCATTTTCTCATTCATTGTATATGCGAACTGAACAAACCTGGCTTGGACTCAAATGAAATTTGGCATGGGGCAGTGGCCTACTGGCCTCTAGGACTTTCACAAGAATGTGATTCCACATTTTATGTGGCTATGTAGTGGTGAATGGAATGTTTAAATAAAAAGCAAATTGAGTCACTTAGCCCTGAATCAACAAATACAGTGTCCCAGAAGGGATTCCCCACAACTTATAGCCATATCTTGCTGAAGATTCGTATTCAACTGTTTTCAAGAGGCCTGGAGTTGAAGACTGGTAAGATGGTAGGCAAATTCCTCTCCTAGCAAATTCATAAAGCAGAGCATATTGTTCCGGCTACATGAAACCTTTAGGAGAGCTTTGATCCCAGGGCAGCTCCACCTGGACACATATATATGTATATATATATATGTGCTTATAACAGGAGCCTGTTCTTGTGGCTGCAGTGTTCAGAAATTCCCTTGCCTCTCTCCCTCTTTTACTTTTCTCCCGTAAGAGAATGCATTTTCAGTAATCAAAAATATCCTATCTTCTGTGCAGCAGGTTGGTTCATTAGTAATGGGTTAGTCACAGGTTAAAAAAAGGTTCTATTGAAACATATGGTCTGTTTAAAAAAAA
Organism: Fregata magnificens; assembly: GCA_013389945.1. NCBI lineage: Eukaryota > Metazoa > Chordata > Aves > Suliformes > Fregatidae > Fregata > Fregata magnificens. The sequence goes on from WAAD01001401.1 coordinate 16,509, forward strand.
AAAAAAAAATGAAAGGGGCGAGGGGAACCCAGAAAGCAAGTTTAGGGAAGAACCATATATTGCAATAAATTTCTGCTATAATGTAGCAATTTAAAATATTGTTTGGTCTTTGTTCTTCATATCATAACAGATCAATCTGCACATCGTGGACAAGGTCGCCTATCAGTTTCTTCAGCTGCCTACCTATTTTTGAAATAAAAGGACAAGCTGTTTCTGACTAAGGAATATGAACCTTATCCCGCTGGAAATTTTGCAAAGGTCATCTGCTTTTCTTTGAGTCTTAAAAGAAAAAAAGTAATTCTGAAAGGTACTTTCCTTTCTGTGATTTAAGTTCATGACCATTTATCATCATGCCAAGTCAGTTTGTCTTTTAAAAGAAGCTTTCCAGAAAAAAAAAAGGATTATTTATGAATTGGGACATGAAGAACTTTTCCTGCTGCCAAAGTTAGTCACAAAGTGGTTCAAATGCCATCCCCTCCATGGTGTGTCTCTGCCCAGCTGTCAGTCAGTACACGGATATAATTGGAACACATTGGAGAAAATACAATTTCTGGAAAAATTGGGAATTTTTGTAAGAACAAACAAATTCAGATATTTAAATTTGGTGGACTGGAACTGAGACACTTCAGTTTGTACCATCAGTTTGAACCTCAGCTTCCATGAAACACTGTTTTCTCACCCCCAATGAAAACAAGATGGGAGAGGGGTGAGTGGTGAGATTTCCAATGGAAATTGAGACTTTACATTGCAAACCAAATATTTCTATTGATTTGAAACAAAAAGTTAGTTAAATGTTCATCAGATAGTAACCTAGCTGGACCTTGCAAGCCAGTGGTAGCTGCTTCATGGCTGGAAGAGGAATTAAAAGGCTTTGACCTATATTATTATAAACCTAAACAGTAACTACAGTGCAACATCTCCTTGACTGTCTGAGGCAAACCTCTTACATTGTTGTTCAGGCAGAAAGGAGAACATATACAGCAGCAAAATCCACATTTTCTTCACTTAAAGAAGACTTTTTTTGCTCCTAGGTATTGCAAACCTTTCACAGCTCCCCAGGAGAAGGCATACTATGTCTGTAACAAATCTTACCCCTACCATGATAGCATCTACATGTGTAAGAAACATCTATCCCATCAGTGTTACCTTTTCACAAGGTACCTTACCCTATCACTGTCACTGCTCCTTCCCTTTCTCTGTTAAAAATCTGTTATTCATTCTTGTTTGTTATACCCTCATATAGCCTTCTATCTTGCCCTTCAATTTTTCTTTCTTAATCTTGTGAAACAATCCCCCACAGTTTAAACTGAACTTGTTACCTCTTTCTGGTTGAAAGGATTTATTAAGAATTACTCTAGATTATGTCAACCAACTTTAACAAAAATGGCTTTTGATTTCATATCAGTTCAGATGCTGACTAGTGCTTGTGGGGTTTTTTTTCCTTTATTGGATTTGACATAAATATCCACACTGCGATCCTTGCCAGCGTTTGTTTTCCCTTTTGTACAAAATGAAGAATACAATAGTCTTGCCAGTAGATTTTGTGATCAGCGAAGTATTTGCACAGCCTAGTTTATTTTTCTAAACAAAAGAGGTGGGGCTTGAATGATTCAGGGAACCCATTACACCCTCTTAGCTCTCCTGCAGTCTCAAATGCAGTCAGCTAAATGGCCTCGGTCTTACCCGGCAGACTGATCACCGAGAGGGGCAGGTTGCATAGGTGCACAGAGCATGCTTTTCCTTGAATATTTATTTCACACAGGACTTGGGGCTTCCCACCAGTGCTCAATAAAAAAAAAAAAAAAAATCACCAGGCCTATGAGTTCCCCCTCTACTACACAGGCATAAAATATGTCTTTTGGCAGAGAAAACACTTTGTTTTCCCACAGCAAAGAGGGGAAAAAGATTTTCTTATTGCACTGCTGGGGCACATGCCACTCTCCAGGGAAGCACTCTGGAGCGAGGGGGGTGTGATGCAACGTTTACCACTGTGTTAATAAATGACAATCAACAAATGCTGCGACGGAGTGAAATATTGCAATTAGGCCAGAGTGCAAATGAAGGGTCATGATGTGCCTCTGAGCCCCATCAGAGCTGGGGTGAGCAGCTGCAGTGGCTGAGCAGAAATAGTGTGAGCTTTGCATCACTGTAACACAAGCTTGAGTGTTGCAAAGGCAGGTGGCTGCTGGAGATGGCAAGATCCCTGGTACTTGCCATGCCTCCTTTAAAGATGCACCTGGGTCCACACCTGCCGGTGGTAGGCGTGAGAAGCCATGGGGCTGGGTAGGATGCTGGCCCCCTTCAACCTTCCCCTGCTCTGTGTGAACTGTGCAGACGGCAGGATCAGACCCAGCAGTTCTCAAGTTTGTGTTTGCAGGACTTTGAATGGACCAAGTTGGTGGTGGAGGGGAAGGAAACTGTGCCTGTATGTCTCTTATCTCTCTGGAAAAGTGTTAATTCTTACATGAAATCCAGATCATCCTCCTTGCTATTTATCTGTGCTGCATTTGGCTTTGAGGGCACCTGCAGCTTGCAGGGTAGCCAAAAGGAGAAACTCCTCTGGTAAGGGAAGGCAAAGACTTCTGGTTCCCCTCCCAAAACATCACGCAGCTGGCCAGGTTTGGGGCATGGGTAAGATACAGATCATTAACCTTCTTGAGGAGGAAGGAAATCTTGAGAAACAAACAGGCCTCTAGCCCTAACGTGGTCCAATTTTGCTGCCCTTTTTCCAGGACATGTGGCAAAACTACAGTCTTGGCTGTGCTGGTCTTACCTAGAGCTGAGTCCAAAGGCAGCCTTTTATTTTCAGGACATTTGTTCAGGCTTTCGCGGTGGGATGTTTTGCAGACAAGTGCAATGAGAAGATGGAGATCTGTCTTGCAGAGCAGATTCCCTGCAGTTATCGGAGTCATCCTCATCTAATTGATAAATAGCTGCAGCTTCTAAAGCAATAATATTTTGCAGCTAGAAGAGTTGCATTTAAAAATGTGTATTCCTAATAATTTTAATAACCTACTGCAGAACTTGCCAGACTCCTCCATTTGGTACTAGAAAGATTTTCTGTCCCAGCCTTTGAATACAAGATCATGGTACATGGTAGCCCAGCAGGAACTACAGTGGATCATCACCCAAATGGTGAACCTGAAAGGGACCTTTTTCCATCCACTAATGAAAACAGATTGAATTTATCTGGACTTTTTGGATGAAAAGTGCTCTGCTGAGCATCCTGTTTCTCCCCTGTTGAGGGTTCTCACAACAGAAAATAGTATCATCTTATTCGTCAGCCAGTAGTGCAGGCAGATATTTTGTAGGCCTGATTGTTTGGGTGTCCTCCAGCATGGGGTCAAAACATATCCCAATAGCAATTGGGCATCTTTGGGGATTATCCCAAGGAAGGGCTCCCTTCATTCTATTATGTGATACCAGTCAGCAGTTCAGTGCAGAAAAAATAACTTTTTATTAAAAAAGCCAAGCCACACACTTTTTCCCTTTCGTTTACAGAAAATAAAAACTGTAAAAGAATCTTTTGTGTGTGTGTGTGTGTGTGTGAAGAGCATAATAAATTTTAAGGATTAAACTCTCTGAAACAAAGCTAACCATGTTCCTGTCTTGTAGGTCTCTTTAATACTTAGCATCATGATTCCTCATCTTTAGCACAATACAGTTAATGATCTGATATGAAGAACTGTCTTCCTGACATATACTTAACAGAAAATGCAATGAAAATAAACCCTGACTTCTCTAAACTTCAACCTCTGAAGTCTGGGGGAAAATGTTCTTTGCAGATGATCTTAAAGAGGTCCTTTTCCCAGTCTGTGTAAAAAAAAAAGCAGTGTAGTATTACTATTCATCGTATTTAAAAAACTTTTATTATACCACCTCAAGCCTTTTCCTTGGACTGGATTATTCCTGCAGGCCAAGTCTCTGGACTCTTCAGCCCACCTTCTAGACCTCGCTTCTTTGGAGAACCAGCCCCTTCTGCAGCTAGCACAACTAGCCATCCACCCTTTGGTGAGCCAAAGTTCGCTTGGGGATCTAGCGCCACTTCCCTGGTTTGAGAAGAGTCACTGCAGCCCTTTTTGTGTTTGACGTCTTCACCTGTCATCTTGCAAAGTTACATTCAAGTGGGACATGGAGCAAGGTATGACTGTGGTAGGCCATTGCCAGCTGCTGCAGAGCAGCGCATGGGAAGTAAGCAGTTACACGTGTTTTCCTTCTGGCTTTCTCAACAAATTTCAGAGGCACTTAAAAGTATATCCAGTCAGATGAGTCAACAGACCTCCGTGAGCAGCGCTGTCAGCATGCACCGACAGCAGGATCGGACTGGACGCTGCCTGCAGGCAGCATGGGCAGAACTGTGTCAGAGAGGGGTTACTCCTGAGCACAACGGCCACTGAAGTCACACGATGAGAATTTTGTTTGTAAAGTGAATTCCGTAGGTACAAGTCATCAGGAGAAGAAAAAGCCCCATGGACAATATTATATAATCCAGATAAATTTACTAATAGGGGATTTTCCAGTGGAAGAAACCTTACATCATGCTTAAGCAAGTAAAAATAAACCTGGCACTTGCATTTGTTCTAAAAACAAGAAGAGTCTTGATGAACTACTAGTTACATTTTTTGGCTAATTATTAGTCATGCTGAGCATTGTGATGTTGGTTGCAAATTTATTCCATAACTGCATCCTAACCTCAATATTAAAGTAGCATAGGCTTTCAAAATCTTTTTCTTTGTAGGCTCACTGTTTCCAGAGAACAATACACTTTCCTTTCCTAATTATTGCCGATGTTTTAGCCATTATTGAACCTCATATGACCTTCTTCAGAGAAGGAAACAGCACTGGGATTTGAAAACAAACAAGTTACTTGTGAAATAAAATGAATCAAAAAGTAAGGTTTGTATAGCAAACTCCCCCATATGCCAGATACATTTAAAAAGCTTTCTTATAGTTGGAAAAACAATTACTTTCACTGTATTTTGCATCTGAAGATGACTAGTGAAAGACAGTGTGGTTTGGTGTTAATGGCCTGCTTTATTTCAATTGTGCAGAAAAAGCAAAAATTATGCACCATGTTTATGACAGATTGAAAAAAAAAAAAAAAAAAAGATGCAGATGTGGAAAAGGATCCAAAGTGTGGCTGAAAAGGCACACCATGGCCTTAAGAACAAAGCAAACACACAAGATGCAAAAGCAGGTGTGTTGTCTGGAAACAAAACCTTTATTTTTGGAGAAAAAACCAAAAGATCTGTATAACAAGTCTATGTTACATTTGATAAAAACAGAATATGCAAGCAGACCAGGTGATTCTAGTGATTCACTGCATGCCACTGTTTATCCGTGAGATGCATGATGAGGTGTTCATGACTTTCCATTGCTGAACAGTAGGATTATCCAGAGAGAAAAGTGTGTTTGGGTTTGTCAAAGCCTCACTGGCTACTTTTTTTACAAAACCTTACAGTTAGGTCCATCTAAGCAAAGCCAAGTTAGTGGCAGAGAGGTATTATTTGGATGAAAATGGAAGTCGTCTGAACTTCTGCCCCACAGAGAGCCAAAACCAAGGTGGGTTCACTTGGGTGCCAGTTACAGCTTGTATGTGCTGATCTTACACCCAAGATAAGTTACAACAGCTTTAGACCAACTGGCTACGAGTCCCAAAGGGCGAGATAAGAATGAGGGAAGCGCAGATGTTCCTTCTCCTTCACACATCTTTTGCTGGGGGTGGACAGTGGATCATATAGAAATTGGCTGGTACTCATTGCAGCTGTCTAAGTTTGGCCATTCCCTTTCCCTCCACCCCCACCTCCTCCTCTTTCCAAGTAGCAAATGGAGCATCTCAGGGAAACAGCTGACGTGCAAAGTCCACATCAGGTACAGGGGTTTCCTACTGGGGCTGGTCATTCCTCTACCTCCTTCACCTTTGCCAAAGGCATTTGCCAAAGGAAATAATTCTTGTCACATGTGAATTCCTCTTCCTACGCTGAGTCTTGGCATTGCTAGCCTCTTAACCACTTCTTTCAGCTGCGAGAGAATCAGCCCAGCTTCTGTAATTCTCAGATTTGCTCCAGGTTTTATGAAAAAATAGGCTGCTGTTGGAACCACTATTTCCAAGCAAATAGAGGTAGCAAAGCCTATCTGCTGAGTTCACCCTAGATACTAGACTAGCTTAGAAATGGAAATAGCAAATTCGGTCACGTCACGCTCCTCTACGGTCCCAGCTGGCAGCAAGAAGGACTGAACGCAGCTGTAGGGCTCTTCACTAACACACCACCTCAGCACCCCTAAGCAGAAACCTGGAGAAGCCACATTGGCTGTCAGACGTCCTCAGAGGAAGACACCTTCCATGCACTGAGAATAAGCGAACCAAACAGCTCTAGGAAAACGGACCTTCTCTGAAAGGAGCTAAATGTAGATGGAGCTGCCAGAAAGTCACCAATGCCCCTCTGCAGTTTCCTAGGGTGCATGATTTAGTGTCAATGCTCTTTTCTCGGCTACATTTTACTAGTGGACTCCGCTTCCAGGTGAACTGGTCCACTGTAAGTAAAAAGCTGGAGGTCTCTGTACACCTTACCTAGTTTAGGCTGCTGGTAAGAGGGGTCTCATCACAGCTGGACTTCCTCACAATGTAAGTTTTGAGCAGGATTTTTCTTTCCTCTTCTATCAAAGGCAGTTACGTTGATATAGGTGGCAGCAGTGTGGATGCACTGATGTAAAGGGTGAACAGTGTAGTCTGTAGCCTCTGTCAGTTGATGTTAGGCATAAGAAGACAAGAAACTTTCAATTTTTTTTTTAAAACTAGCCTGTGTTCGTTGAGCTACCCCTTAGAAAAAACACATTAACATGTAAGCTCTTCAAATATCAAATGGAAACACTGACACAATAAACACTCTGCCACTCACTACAGTTTTTTTCCAGAGCAGAACTGGCCTTTAATATCACCTTGCTTTGGCAGATTTTCAAAGCAAGCAGAAGAGACAGTTAAGGGCCTCCACTGAGACTCCTCTGACACTAAGTTGTGGACAGGTCCATTCCAAGCTGAAGGGCATCCCACCATGGGTCATAATGCAAGAGTCAAATTAAAAAATCAGCCACTTAAAAGTAAGTGGCTCGATGGGGACATTTGGTTTTGGAACCGTGAACTGCATAATTTATAAAATAACCTTGCACTTTGGAGCCTAGCACTGACAACCAATGTATAATATCCCACCAGCAGAATATGAAAGGAAAAATTCTGTCTTGGATGGAATGTGTGGGAAGTTTATGCCTCTGAATTTGCCTCTGAATCTTGAATATTCATTCCCCCTGACCTTTCTACATCGTGCATGTTCCAGAATCTGGAATCTGATTCCACATCAATCTAACTATGAATAAAAAAATAGTTTTGATAGTTTTGTAAAGTAGGAATATGAACTTGCAGTTTGGATTTTCTTCATAAAAGTATTCACACATTCTTTTTTCATGCTGACCTTTGGCTCTGGGCGATGATGCCAATAACCTTTCTGCCAACATACTGATGTAAAAGGGGAAAAATTGGGGGGGGGGGGGGAGGAGGGGGCGGAGTGTAATACTACTGTCCTAGCAATTGGATCCAGCTGGCCTCCTCAAATAGATTCAGCCACAGGGGGGAAAAAAAAGGCAAAAAACAACTTAAACATAAAAGACATGATTTCCAAAGGTTTTGTTCACCAACAGCTTTTATGCATTTGAACTAAGTGTTCTGCATGTTTGGAAATCAGTCCCAGGAGTGGAATTATTCTGTGCCAATAATATTACAGGACAGCTATTCCTGATTCCCTGGTTCATCCCCTCACATTTTTCATGTTACGTTAAAGTTATTTTAGGTTGGAATATAAAGGTTATTTCTTTCTACCTTTCTTTCACAATCCTTTCTTCCCTATTGCCCTCCTTCTCTCTTCCCTTCTTGTTTTCCCCATGTGTGTTTCAACCACTGGTCTGACACCTGTGGGGAAACTAAAATCCTGAAGTCAGGGGGGTCCTGGGTTTCACAATACATAAATGAAATGACTGTCTGGCTTTGGCTCTTTTTTTTTTTTTTTTTTTGGATACCCGGTGTGGTGGTTCTTGTTGTGGCAAAGACCTGTATTAGCTTAGTTGAGAGCACCAAGCCCATTTCATGTGTCTTACACACTAGGACAGCCATCACTGGGAAATCATTGTGACGTTCTCTTTTGATGAGCTGGTCATCTAGATGTGAAAACTTTCCATATCTGTCATCACTTACCAGAACTTCTCTCTGAAGTGTCCAGTGGCATCATTTCTGTCTTGGCATCCGGTGGCAGGCACTGTCTAAGAGCTTAGTCTGGGCAGAGAATGTAAGACACCAAATGAGGCATGTTTCTGCTGACTTGGATCATAGCAGCAGATGGCCTGGGAGTTTCTAGCCCCACTGCATGCCCTACAGTTCTGTTAGAGGTGGGTTTGTTTGTAAGAAGGAGCTGGGAAAATGCCCAAAGTTGGATGCTATCAGAGGAACTCTGGGTTTGCAGAAGGGAGAAACACACACAGACACATTGTCTTTCTCAGGACAGCTGCAAGACTGCCACCCTAAGGCCAGAAGGATGCACAATAGCATCATTTTCCATCCTCTAAAGGCTCACGTAATTATCAAGTATGCCTTGATCTTAGCAGGATCTTGGGTCTGTCCAGTTTCTGCATTCATTCTCGCAGCAGCCTGCCTTGCTTTCGCATTTTAGCCGAATGGCGCTTGATTTCCTAAAGCAAGTTAAAAGGCTATGCACACACCTGTACGAAACAGAGTGAGATGGAGCCCGTGCTCAAAAGCAGCACAATCACGAAGCAATTGGAAGGGGCTCCAGGGCTGTGGGGCTGCACCACCTGCCCATGCACTGCTCAGCCACTCTGTCTTGCGCTGTGCAGGGTCTCCTGCGCCCCAGGAAGGGCTGCGGTGAGGGAAACGTGCCCGCAGGTGAGCAGTGATGGGGGCAGCAATGGGGGAGAAGGCAGCAGTGGCATTCAGAGGGGATCCAAGGGGTGCAGAAGGAGAACACTCCACCTGGGAATATGCTCTAAGGCTTTATTGACTGCCCAAAATTCAGGTTCAGCCATATTGCCAACCCCAAGCTTTAAAAAATACTTGGGTAAATATTGGAAAGGCAATGAGATTGAATTAAAGTCATCAAATGGAAAGATAATAAATTTTTTTTTCATTTTATTTGCCTTCTGAAGTTGCGTCAGGCACAGCTCATTTCGCAGGCTTTACTTTACAGATGTAAGTGTTTTCTCATCAGTTTTCTAGGACCTTTAAGGAAAAAAAGCATAAAAATATTGAGCAACAGAAAAAAAAATCCCAAGTCCCATCCTCAAAGGACATGAGTCACGTTGACCCTGATGACTTTAAAAAAGACAAAAGCCAGAACGCTCAGCTCTTCCCTCTTCCACATGCTCAGGTCTTGGCTGAAAACGAAGGATTTGCTATGTAAAAAGCTGCAGCAATGCCCTTGAGACCTATTGGTGAGGAGCGCCTTCTAAGCCTCATGCTCAGCTCGTCATGTCAATCTGCCACTGTTCATGGCCACGGTGCAGCTGAGGGATGAACCTGGTGCCTGGTGGGACACACAGCTTGGGCAAGGCAGGGATCTGCCGCTCCGGAAGGAGCCAGGGCCAGGTGAGCCCTTGTAAACGGCGGGAGGCGTGGACATGTCGTCTCTTAGTGCTGGGCAAACATAGAGTGTGTTTGGTTGAATTGCTGGGGATGCTTTTTGTCAAATTTCTGTTGAAGGAGAAAAAGTTGCTTCACAAGCTCTGATTTTAGGTCTCATTTGGCATGCGCAGAAGGCAAAAGATGTTCTCCCATGGACTTTGGCCCTAAACTTTATTTGCTTCATAGCACACTATCCACCCTCTTTTATCGGTTTGTTCCACGTAGGCACCAAGGGGCCGCACTCTTTGCCAGACCCCATCTTAGTCCTTTCTGTATGTGCCATTTTGTTCTGCACAGGTTTCACCGAAACTGAAATCTGAATTTTTAGTATTATATAAAGCTTTTCTTAACTGAGCTCCTGTTCAGGGCCCTGCTTCCTAAAATGGTCCAGACAGAATGAAGGTAAAATTATTTTTTCAGGAGTGAGATGAGAGGAGGCATCTTTTCTTTCAAGTTTGGTTTCCTAGTGTAAGAGCGTACTCTCACATGTTCTATTTTTATTTAGCATAAATTATTTTCACTGCGGGGGTCTCATCAAACCATTATTTTGGATGACTGAAGTCTTTATTTTACTTCTCAGACCAGAGATATAATTTTCTTTCTCATTTCACTTTCTCTCATGTCAGCCTTTTAACCAAAATGCTGAGCAGTTGGAATCTAACTGCAATTTAACATAACACTTATCTGTGCTGCTGTTCACACTGTACAAGGTAACTTCGAAAGGTCAGAGCAGCTGGATTCCATTACAGAAATGCAGGGAACTCAAAATAGACTTTGTAAATATGTTTTTTGAGGAATTCAGGCAGCTGCCTTTGACACCCCTGGGTGTTATTGTTTCAGAGAGCTTTAATATCAGCTGAGGTCAGAAATTACTAAATTGCTCCCCTTCCTCCCCCAGAAAAGAAATTTCCCTTGGATGAACATTAAGAAATAGTCAAAAGCAGAGATATTTCTGCCTTTGCATTTTTAATAATAAGTTTTATTGCAATAAGTACTAAATCAAGAAAACTCTCTTCCACATGTGTTCAAGAACCATTTCCACTCTTTTTTTTCTACACATATGACATTTGTTTTACAATGCTGCAGTTTACAAATCAAATAGTTTCTCACAGAGATAGTATGTTTTTATTCCATTTGTCCTTTTTGAAATAGTCCAAAAGTCTGTGGTTTTGTCATTAAAAGTCCAATTGGCAGATATATACGGAAACTTTATGTTTTCCAGCTGGGTAACTACCAGTTACACATACTCATTATTATTCATATTATCATTATAGTAACTGTGGAGGATAATTTCATGTGGCTTACACAGTAAATATTCAGTGATCTACAACAGACATTGTCCCGAAATCGTTGGAACTGAACTCTCCTTAAAGGTCTGAGGACATTTAGATACAGTTCTGAGCCTCCTGGCTTGACCTTTCCCTTAGGATAAAACTAATGACAACCCTGCCCCTGGTTTCTGGAAGTTGCTAATGGTTTTAGACATTTTCCTTCAGGAGGAATATCCTCAGTTTGGAATATCTTCTTGTTGAGAAGGGATGGCTGGGGTTTTTTTCTCCCATAGTAGTTTTACCTACATGTAATTTTATTGACTGCACTGAAATTATTTTTGACCTACCCCATTGGCAGAGCAGGGGTAGGATCTCGACCCTAGTGTGAATGTTTTAAATCATAGTGTTATTTCAGTGGGGTTTTCAATTTCTGTGAAAAATTCTAAATCCCCAAAGCTTTCTTTTCCCCTCTTGCTGTAATTGTAAATGACCACACAAAGAGTCCTCACTCTTGGACAGAAATTTTGTATGCCATACTATAAATCACTGAATGAACGAGTATGTCGGAGAGGATGAGCAGACTCTAAACTGTAACCATCCTAGTGGGTGGTACCATTACACTAAGCTAATTTATTGTAAAATTTCCACTGACATGAGCATATTTCTGTTGTCTGACATAGAGTAGTTTATGAAGAATGCCAGAATTCTTCCATTAAGTCACTTCTGTAGTATTCATATCATGACCCTATGCTATATGAAAAACATGATTGTGCAATTTGTGAGGCATAAAAACCTTAAGACTCCTAGATTCGTAGTTATATTTTACGTTTTTATTTATTATTGTAGAAAGAAAGGAGATTGATGAATGGACACTTAGAGAGGTTTTTATTATTGGGATAGTAAAAGCAACACCAAGTGCCATGAGACAACAGGAAAGCAAGCTCTTCCCTCCCTTGTGTATATAGGCCCTATTTCCATAGGCTTTTGTGCAGTTAAATACTTGGCTAGAATGAGATGCTATGCAGGAGCAAATTGGGTGGATGCAGATGGATTTTTCCCTTGATTTGCAATCAGGGAGGCAAGCAGATACATCCAGCTGTTCTCATTTCCCCTAGGAAATACGGTCATCCAAGCTGAGAATATTGCCTTTCTAGATATCTCAGGGCAAAAATAAACCCTGCAGAAAGAGTGAGGAGCCGACAGAGCCCATCCTCAGCCAGCTCCCATGGCCAGCAGCAGGGTGGTTCAAGGATCTTTGCTTGGTCACTTTTGCACCCAGTCTGCAGCACATCTTGACTTTAAAGGACAACATTTTGAAGAATTCATGGGGTTAACAATGAGGCTTGCATCACTTTGAACATTTTGCTTCTAGTTCAATGTGTTACCCTCCGTTAGGTCAATCTACTGTGGATGGTGGTGTCAACTAAGAAAAATATAAAATGCACGTTTTTGATGGAGTTCTTGGCAAATCGTTTGATTGCATTCCCTGATACTCAACAGATGTCTGCAACCCACATGGCAACAGATCCATAGAGGCGGTAGCTCACTAGAGCGCTTGATATGAAGAAGTGATATATAGCATTTAACAGAAATAATCTATCATGTATGCAACACTCCCACAGCTTAACACTGCATTAGAAATGCTTTTCAGGATAGCCAATGACTGACCAACTTAATTTACATTTTATTGAAAATATTGTCTAAATGCTTCCAACTTCAATAGCGGGGACCTTTGGACTTTGAGGAACCATAAAATGAACCAGACATCACTTCTGTTTAAAGATAAATTTGAAAATTAAACCACTGTTCATTGCAGATGTACATTCCAGGCCATGAATGTAACTGGGGAAGTAGAAAGGAAAAATAATCAGAAGCATTTAAGTGTTTTCTGAAATTTGAATTTGAAACTACGTTTGCATGCATTTTTGTTTCTTTTTAATGAGCATTGCCTTAAGTCAAATTTCTGTGTGGTACCCAGGAAAAATTCCAGCCGCGAACATGATTGTCAGAGCTCCCCTAGATGTGTGTTCTAGTTGCTGTTGTACCTCACATGCAACCATAAGGTAGCTGGCTGCTGGCAACTGCTGGCTTTCTTATTGGTGCCCAGTTAAAGTTCAAACCATAATTCTGTCACACAACTGAGTACTGAAATTTGGCTCACTGTCCTAATGGAAAGCAATACCTTCAGTTCTTATGTGAGGTACATTTACTAAGATAGGGTTAACAAAAACTTTTTTTTAAAAAACATACCTTTTAACTTTGTTTTTACAGCCTTCATATATTTGTATGTGTTTCTACTGACATCTGATATTGAACAACAGCCTCATGTATAGAGTTTTTAACATCTATCATCAGAAATAAACCTTAGTATTATGCATTAAAGGCTCTGAGGCTCTACACTAATAATTATCTCTTCATCATTATGTACCATATCTGCTGCAACCAATGAGCAAAATTGTGGTAAAAGAAACAGGAACATGTAATCTTACCGTTTACTCAGTTTTTACTCTGTTCTGTTAAATAAGATCAAGGATGGGAACCGAGCTAATATTTATCATAGAATCATAGAATCATAGAATCATTAAGGTTGGAAAAGACCTCTAAGATCATCAAGTCCAACCATCAACTAACACCACCATGACTCCTAAACTAGGCCCTGGAGTGCCACGTCTACACCTTTTTTGAACGCCTCCAGGGCTGACGACTCCACCACCTCTCTGGGCAGCCTGTTCCAATGCCTAACCACTCTTTCAGTAAAGAAATTCTTCCTAATGTCCAATCTAAACCTCCCCTGATGCAACTTGAAGCCATTTCCTCTCGTCCTATCGCTAGTTTCTTGGGAGAAGAGTCCAGCACCCGCTTCCCTACAACCTCCCTTCAGGTAGTTGTAGAGAGCGATAAGGTCTCCCCTCAGCCTCCTCTTCTCCAGACTAAACAACCCCAGTTCTCTCAGCCGCTCCTCATAAGACTTGTTTTCTAGTCCCTTCACCAGCCTCGTCGCCCTTCTCTGGACACGCTCCAGCACCTCAGTGTCCTTCTTGTACTGAGGGGCCCAAAACTGAACACAGTACTCGAGGTGCGGCCTCACCAGTGCCGAGTACAGGGGCACGATCACTTCCCTACTCCTGCTGGTCACACTATTCCTGATACAAGCCAGGATGCTGTTGGCCTTCTTGGCCACCTGGGCACACTGCCGGCTCATGTTCAGCCGGCTGTCGACCAGCACCCCCAGGTCCTTTTCTGCCGGGCAGCTCTCCAGCCACTCTTCCCCAAGCCTGTAGCGTTGCATGGGGTTGTTGTGACCAAAGTGCAGGACCCGGCACTTGGCCTTGTTGAACCTCATACAGTTGGCCTCGGCCCATCGATCCAGCCTATCCAGATCCCTCTGCAGAGCCTTCCTTCCCTCGAGCAGATCGACACTCCCACCCAGCTTGGTGTCATCTGCAAACTTGCTGAGGGTGCACTCAATCCCCTCATCCAGATCGTTGATGAAAACATTGAACAAAACCGGCCCCAGAACTGAGCCCTGGGGAACACCGCTCGTGACTGGCCGCCAACTGGATTTCACTCCATTCACCACCACTCTCTGGGCTCGGCCATCCAGCCAGTTTCTTACCCAGCAAAGTGTACGCCCATCCAAGCCGTGAGCTGCCAACTTCTCCAGGAGAATGCCGTGGGAGACCGTGTCAAAGGCCTTACTAAAGTCCAGGTAGACAACATCCACAGCCTTGCCCTCATCTACTAGGCGGGTCACCCGGTCATAGAAGGAGATCAGGTTGGTCAGGCAGGACCATTAATTCATTAATTATGAATTAATATTTGAAGAGATTTTGGTTCTTCACATTCTGAGGATGTAAAATATGGTGTGCCTAGCTAGAAAGACACTCTTAGGACAGGGGTAGAGCCAGCCTGCGTGAGTATGAAGTATGATAATTCTTTCTTCAACATTTTACCTATGCAGTATCGTGGCACTTTATTACTATTATTATTATTGCTATTATTCAGCAGATATAAGATTGTCCTTTCTGTGTGAGAGTGGGCACCCTTAGCTATGCAGTACCCCTTGAATTTTCATCAGTTTTCACATAAGGACTGCCCAAACATTGTGGAAAGAGTTCAAAAATATTCCATTGACTTTGGATAACAACCAAACTTTTGGTGTGCTTAATTTTTCATGGATTAAGTTTAGAGGCAAAATGTAAATTGTCTGAGCATACCTTTTTGTTTATTCTAGTTGAAATGTATTTATACAAAAGAACCCGTGTATTTGAATTCAGTACATCTAGACATTTCATGGCCACATGTTATCAGAAGTCCCTGACATGTTGGTTCATCTCACTAAGTAAAACTTGTAGATACTGGGTGTGGTATTTAGAGGTTTAACTGGGAGAAAGAGTGTTATTCAGTCCCATTTGTCAGGATTATAGTTGTATATGAAGAACTGAGAGTCAGTAATAGAAAAATAACTGTTTGTTCCCTTTCACATCTTATAGATATTCTTGGTAGTCCATTTGCTCTGCTGTTGAGACATGCAGTGACAGAGGAAGGCACTCCTTTCTTGATGTGCAAAAGAAGACAGCCTACTTCTCATGAGTTGCTTGTTTTGTGGGTAACATCTTACTGCTGATTAAATTTATTAAAAACAGGTACTTTGTGAAATAAATTCATCACTCTGCCTGTCACAGCCTCATGGAAAAAAAATCTCTACTTTACACACATCTTGCCTCTTGACGATATTTTTTTTTTCTTGGGGCTTCAGAATATTGTGAAAGGAAAAGACCAGATGTTTTGAGGAGTTTGGTCACTGCCAGCTGTTGTTCTTGATGACCATTTGAAAAGCACGTAGGCATACTAATCAAATATCTTTGCTTGAAGTCCACAAGGAATTCTTTGTTAGTAACACTGTTTTCTTCATAATATAACAGTCCCTCATGGAATAATATTTAGGCTTTTTGTTGTGTAATGTTTGTAGTATTTGTTTTCATTCCCAGTCTTAGAAAAACTCCAGCTTGACCTTTTATTGTAGAGTTACTTGTTATACAATATTCTACATCAGTTAAAAATACAGTGGTATAAATTAGGTTCAAGAGGGCAAATAGTTCATACGTGTTGTTTGGATATGTAGCATATGTTTACACCCTATTCATTATTAATGGAGGACTGTAATTATGTGCTTGACAGCACTGGCAAAGCTTCATATAAGCATGTAGGTCGTATGTGAGAGACCACCATGTCCTTTTCATGTTCAGTATTAAACAGTGATAATGAAAACTTTCCAGAAGGTATTACTCCATCTCCTAACAGCAGAGCTCTGCGCTGGTGGTATGGGAGGAGATATCTGTCCTGATCCTGCAATGCTGAAGTCAATGGCCAGTTTGATTTCAGAGGAGGCAGCAATGGATCCCATGTTTTCCCATGTTCTTTTGGTTTTAGTAAGGACCAGATGAGATGGAGCCCTAGAAACAAATCCACAGATCTCTGGGCAGGATTCATCCCTGACTCTGACTCTTCAGAGACAAGCCTGCACCAGAGCTAGAGTGCAAGTCTGAGGTGGCAGCTCTTGCTCTACATAGCAAAATGCAGCAGAAACAACGAACAGGGAAACAGCCAGGCTCGCTAGGCTCTTTTGCATGCGAATTCTTTCCAGGGAAGAAAATATATCAAGCCAGGCACTAGCAAGCACTTCCATTGCTACCTGCACTGCACTGCAGACTTTTTGCACCAGGTGCTGTGTTTCTGGTTGTATTAATGGTGCTAATGGGTGCCATGTTTTTGTTCAAAAGGGGCTGGTAGGTGGTATGAATTCTGGTGCAGCTAATTGATAAAGCTGGTAATGAGCATTGGGACTATACAAGACAGACCTGTTATAGATCTGTGATGTTGCTAACACCATATTGTTTTTTCTTTTTCCTGACCGCTCTTTCTATCTTCCTTACCTTTTAGTCTGGAACAAGGTCACAAGGAGATTCTTGCTTTCTAAACATGAAAAGCTCTGGCTTTTCTCCTGGCGTCTGCTGGCACCTAATACTTTCGTAAATGCCTCAGACTTCTCACTCTCTTCTTTGATTTCTATCATCTGGAAGTTTTTCTAAGGCTTTCTGTAAATGTGTGACACTGTAAGAGTACTTACACTCAAGTCATTTGTCCATTTTGGAGAAGTACTCAATTACTCCATCTTCTTTCAGAGCAATCAAAGCTTAAAATTTTTCTGATAAAGAGAGATACAAGAAGGCAGATTTGAGCCTGTGTGACTCTGCTGTCATTTCTCTCTGTTCCTGCAGGTTACACTGAATTTTGAAGTGGGATCAAAATAGGTATGAAAATACCTGTAGGCTGTTTTGTGGCCAGTTAAATTCAGAGTCCATTCAAAGGTCCTGGCAATGACCCAGCAGCCTCAGCAACTGTCTCTTTGCTCAGGTCCAACATAACAGCTGTGGTATGCAAGGCTGTTCAGTGAGCATTTCCAGGACTCTACTCAAAAGGGATGCTGGGGATCCCTGACTGTGGAGTTTATACATGCTGGGAATGGGGTTGACACTTTCTTAAAGGTTCCAGTATAAGAAACAGTGATGTGGGACTTCCTACTGGAGGTGAGCCCTCCAGGCAATGTTCTCCTTGAGGCAGACCAGCTGGGTCAGCATCTGTTATCCCTCTCCTTGCTATGATCCTCTCTAGGGGGAAAAGGTGAAGCCTCATGATGAATGAGGTGGATTGGGAATCAGGTCTCCTGAGGACTCTTCCAACAGCAGGATGCATGTGGCATGTAAGCTGTTAACAGGTGCTCTCTGAACGGGAGATACAGATGGCTCCATCTGCGTTTATGAGGTCTCTTAGCGCCACTTGTCTCTGTCACATGTACTTAATTTCCTGTACAGTGCTCACTTTAAGCCATAAAGGTTGTATCTGCATTGTTTTGAAAAAAACATACTTGACAGTACCTGGGAGACCACATTCCCTCGCTAACTGCACTCCCGTATCGTGGGAGCTCCCCACTCAGATGCTGCAGCCATGCCTTTTCGAAATGCTAGGGACAAACCACATCTTCAGCCTCCTCGTGTGCTAGCTAGGCTGTCTCTGCTGGCACGGGAGTGTCAAGGAGAAGGACTTCATGCACCTCTAAGCGTGCAAGCCTGCTCCCATGAGCCGCTGCTTTTCCAGAAGCACAGCTTGAGCATGGAAATAAAGGCAGGCAAAGAGCAGAAAGTTGTCCAGTAACCAGTCATGCGTGAATCTTGGATGATGCTGGTCAATCTCAGTGTGTTCTCCCACACTGTGATTTTTGCCTGTCACTGTTTATTTGGATATGATACACTGACTTTCAACTCTGGCTCAAGAAGAGGGGTGAAGGAGTGAGGATAGGAATATTATACAAGAGCTGTCCCATTTGCATATGTCATCCCGTATCCACTCACTTAGCTTGCCTCTGTCTTTTTGTTTCCGAGCCAAAACAAAAAGTGAGTTTAAGGCAACTCCACAGAAGGAAGAAAACCCTGTTCTGGACTCATCACAGGCTAGCATATTTCAGAAACACATTTCAAAACAGCCTGGAGCTTCATGAATTTACATGGCTGCTCCTCGGAGAGACCTGAATTCGTGCTGGTCACTCTGCTACAGCAACTGCTATCAGCATGTAGGGACAAACCTGCAGACACTCTGCCATCCCCATCACTGCTCAATCTGTGGATGCCACTGGCTGGCCCAGAATCTGCCTTTAACATCAGCTTTTCCTGGGACTAGACACGCTCATCTTTGCCCTGCCACACAGTTCAACCCTGCAGAAGATTTGCCCCCCTGGTTTCCTTATTCACAGCTATATAGCAGATAGAGGCTATATCACTCTTTGCCGGGGGCCAAAAGGGACACTGTGGTGTCTAGTCAGAGTAATGGGCCAGCAACCTGAGCTGAAGACTCTAGATGATCGCTCCCCTTTAGCTGCCCACCTCTAACGCATTGCACCGTGCAGTCTCCTGAGGGCTGTCATTTTCTGTCAGAGGTTTACTACATGCTTTTTACCTAATTAGTTATTTTTGCCATATACTTGAAATTAATTGTTAGCTGCCTTGCAGATGATGTACGTGGTTCAAAGCCATCTCTGGACATTTTTCCTTCTGTGCATATTTCTCAGTACTTTGGTGACTGACAGACGCCCCGCTCCTCAGTACCTATGAATTTGTCAATCACTTTTCCAAGCTCTTCCTTACTTCAGCCTCATGGCTACTTGAGTTAGAATTCATAATTAAGAGCTTTCTGTAACTCTGTGATTGCATAAAATGGTCTTGTGAAATAAGTGGAAACCAAGATCATTCTCTCCAGCAAACTGTGAGAGCTCCACTTGGAAGCAGAGCTGCCCACCAGCCTTGCAGCTGACATGGGTTATTACAGAGGCAGAGTGGCTACATCCCTAAATGCAGGGAGTGTGCCTCTACCAGTGCATGCTCATCTCCTAAAGATATAACAGTAGAGATTTGTTAGTTTCCCCACCTGGAAAAAAGGCACATTTTGATTCTGAGCACAGTGATATGAAAAAGTACTTATAAAGTGTTTTTCAATAATCATTTATTATTCTCAACTTTACAATTCAGAATTGGCAAGCTTATCAAATAAACTGGGTTCAGTGACATGATTCAGTATGCAGAGACCATCGTGTCTTCCACCCAAGTGTTTTCTGAATCATTTCAACTTTTATCTCCATTATTTGTGGAAAGACTGGAAAATAGGTTAATTGCTTTGAAATGGAAATGAAAAAAACCCCTGGATTTGTTTTGTATATTTGAGCTTAACCTTTTCCTGCTATTTCCAACACTGTTAGGAAAATCTGAAATGCCAGTCTTTTAAATAATGATATCACTGCCATAAAAACCATTCAGTCTTCAATTTATTTAGTTAGCTTAACTACACTTCAATTCAGGTATTGAAATCTGAAGCCTAGAAAAAAGAACACCAGATAACAAACCATAAGCCTTTAAAATGATAATTGGCTTAAAATGACAATTTTTCTATGTACCTCTC
The DNA here is from genome assembly GCA_013389945.1 of Fregata magnificens. Taxonomy (NCBI): domain Eukaryota; kingdom Metazoa; phylum Chordata; class Aves; order Suliformes; family Fregatidae; genus Fregata; species Fregata magnificens. Next base: position 36,471 of record WAAD01001401.1, read on the forward strand.
TGTAGGGTGTAGTAACACAACCCTGCTGAAAGCTCCAAATCTAAGATCTTTTCCAAACTTTAATATGAAGTTACTGGGGGTGCTACGTGTTATTTGTATGACGAAAACATTACATTTTAAAGGGAATGAGAAAGAACATGACCAAGACAACACTAGAGGGGATGGAAAAGGAAAGCGTATCTTTTCACATTGTTCAACATTTCTAACAAAAAAAAAAAGACTGCTAGTTCAATAACTTGGGATTATTTCTAGCCAGAGAAAGATCAAGTTCCAGAATCCGAGGGTCCTCAAAAAAAAAAAAAATGCCACTGGGGACTCCTTTTTTTTTTTTTTGGCTCTAGCTAGTATGCTTTGGTGACCCCAGCAGTGGTAATATGACAGATGGAAAAAAGAGAACTCTTACAAAAAATACCTCATCTATGCCCCTTAGGAAGCTAGCCCCTCTCTAGCTGAATGAACGCCGCTATGGCAACAAATTAACTAATATACATGTTTCATTCTAGAATGTCAAAGAAACAAGCTATACAGTGTCAGATGTATTTATACATGTTAAGGGCAGAAGTAGCGATTAGGTCATCCAGTCTGGCTTGCATATCACACATCCTATAATTTCACTGAGCTATTTCTTTACTGAGGCAAGAGTTTGCATCCGACTGCAGCATACCTTTCAGAGAGCATTCAGTGTTAGTACGGAGACATCAAAAGAGGGAGAAAGCAGCCTATACTGCCTTCTTTGTTCTATTGTTTAATCAGCTTTGCCTTTAAAAAAGTGTATCTGGTTTCTAATTTGAATGTATCTACCTTTAAATTTCCAGCATAGGTTCTTGCTAAACCTTTCTCTACTAGAGTAACAGATCTTTTAATGCTTTCTTCTCCTCTCTCTCTCTCTGTGAGAGTACTTACATGCTGTAATCAAATAATTTCTCACCAGTAGGTGCTTTTTTTTTTAGCAAAAACGTATTCTTGTGGCTCTTTTTGCCACAAAATTTGATCCCATTGCATGTAAAAGGATTTTAATATTCTCTCCACTAAAACATCCAGTTAGGAAAATACGCCCAGCTACAGGCCATCAAAGAGCTGTCTAATTAAAGAATATGAATTACATACCAGTTATGATATGATATGCTCAGAATAAATCTGCAGGGGGATCTAAAACTTCATCTTTGGGTTTTTGAAGGCAATCGCTCTGCCATTTGAGCTAATGGAATATTTTGCTGGGTCAGCCCAGAAGAGGGGCTTTATATCTTTACCTCCATCTCCTTAAACAGTGTTGCCTTTCACTCCTGTAAAAGGGGAATTCTCAGTGGGACCTTCCTTGAAACCGTGAAATAGTAACATTCTCCAAGACCTTCTCGGGAACGTGATATGACCATAACTTGACACCAAGCTAGAAGTTGCCCAATAAATGTTTGCAAGTCTGCAATAAACTCTGTTTCTAATAGCGTGCTTCATGCTGTGCTAGCAAAGTGCAGAGGAAATGGCAGGGAGAAAGCTGTATGCAGTCCTGGAGAACGACCCCAGCAGCACTCCATGTACCTGCAGCACCTCTGCGCAGATGCAGGCGGCCCTGGTCTCGCTTTGCTTCGCTTGCCCAACATCGAAGTCCTTGCAGAGCTGAGAGGAACACTGAAACACTCTTCAGGTGAAATGTGGAGGTGCTGTATTTTTTTTTTTCTTGTTCATGATGAACTTTAAGTGAATAGAATTTGCTTCAAAGGTAAGAGTAAATGTTAAGGATCCTAAGAGCTCATAGGAATCCTTCCAGGTTGCTTCCAGGGGCTCTTTTGGGAATACAGTGTGTCTGCAATGAAATCACCCTAAGCACACTACTGGACTATGTGGTTTCACCTTCTACCTGCACGCTGATGCTGCCCAAACTCAGCTGATGTCAGCAGCTCAGTATAGGGGTCTTTCTCCAAAGAAGACCCTTTGACCCTAGTAAGATTCTTCATGGGCATTAGGGTTTAGCTACATATTTCCCTTTGCAGAATCAGCCTTTCTGTGATAACTAAGGCTCTTGTAACCGTGAGTCAAGATTTACTGGTTCCAGAGCAAAAAGCACCTATGCAAAAGTTCAGGAAACTTTTAAATATGAAAAGAACCCCAAAACCCCCAAACCTAAAACCAATAGAAAAGTAGAAGCCAGATTCCTCTCATCCCTTGCTTTCTTACTAGACCTTTGTGGCCACCACAGCTTAACTTTCTTTCCATACAAAAATCCCATCCTCAGCTGACTTGGCTGAACTCTGGCTTCCTCTCATACAGTGATATATAAAGTAGCTTTATGGCACAGCTATAAGTAAGGCTGATTCATTTACAGTACTTAAAATCTTGACCATTTCAAAGAAAAAGCCATTTAAAGAATCCTCTTGGGGTCCATTAAAGTATGGAAATATTATGTCTATTTTGTAAATGGGGAACTGAGGCACTATGAGGTTAAATGACAACACAAGATGTTAATAGAAAAGTGAAGAATTTAGTGTAGATTTCATTAATCATAGTCTAGCACCTTAAGCAAGAGAGCACCGGTCTTGCTTTGCTGCCTGATGCTGGGATCTGAGTTATTCTCTTTCATAAATATGTCTACATCCTTAAAAAAAAAAAGAGGTAGCAATAAAAAGTAGTTACACAATATATGTCCCTTGTGCTGAGGCCAGCACATTTGAACTGATTTTAATTTGTTAAAAAATTAAAAATACAGTCTACCTCCTATTCAGAAAAATGAAGCTTTGAAACTGAGACAGAAATTTGATCTTTTGAGCATGGCTATAATGCTTAGAAAAACATACCATACATGACTCAGTACAGTTTATCTCTGTATCCAAAGGTATGCACCAAAGTCAAATGAGTCTGCTTCACATTCATGCATGATAAGTTTCTGCTTCAGTAACTACGTTAAATAAGTTTAAGAAATGAGACTGCTGAGCCTGTTTTCTAGTTTGCAAAAATATCCCAGAAGTCATAGAGTGTGCTTTTTGAAAAGTTAAAAAACTACTTAAAAATAGAGTGACCCAGAAACGTCACTAACGTTTGTCATATAGAATTACTAGAAAAGAATTTTTATTTTAAAATCTAATGATTCTACTTTGGTTTAGTCAGTTAAGTCTGATCATTATTAAAATGATAGCTACTGTTCATCTAAGTAGAATTATGTCTATTCCTAACTCCAGTTAAAATGAATGAAAAACAAGGACTAATCTTACTAGTCTTTTACAAATGTTCTCCTAGGCACCTAGAGAGACCTTTAGGTACCTACACATTTCAGAAGCTGCACCTCACTATTTGTAAGTGAAACCATTTCCATAATTATGAAGGCCGAAGTTCAATATATATTCTCTTTAGAACTAGTAAAATTCATGGAAAGGTGTTTTCCAAGCAAATGTATTTTGTTCTGAGTCTTTAGCAAATTTCTCTCTCTGACCATGATCGTGCGTACTAATGGCTGTAATCCTTTTACTTGTCTCCTGAGAACTAAATTCACAAAGTGGACTTAGACACTTAAACTTCTGGCATGTCACCCAAAGTTTAGATCTTCCAATTTCAATGGATGTATTTTTCTCAGTAAATCTCTCAAATCTCTCATACGCTCCAAGTACACATAGTTTCATGTAAACCACCACCAGAAGGAGAAGCTGGCAACTGCACTGGTCTTCTGCCTTTTTCCAGTGGCTTGCTCATTAAGTCCAGTCTCATCTCTAGATCAGGCAAAGGATGAACCTGATCACCAATCCCAGCTAGGAACATAGTACATTGGGCCATTTGAGAAGCAGAAGACAACGATAGCCACCACCACCTTCCCTTCGTCCAGTAGCCATGTACAGTGAGAGTCTCATATACCTAGCCCTCAAGCTTTAGGCATCCTGGTTTTAAATCCTAAGGGAAGAGAGACAGCTAAACCCCATTGAAAGACCAAGCTTCATGCTATAATTTTGCGAACATTTATGCACTGTTAAAAAGCAATACTGCTTGTTCCACCCTCCTTGCTGACCACAGATACTCCTTCCATGCCACTTTTTCCATTATGCCAGTGCAAGCACTGGCATTAACACGCTGGCTTCCCAAGCCACCACCTTGGGAAAATGATCTCTATTATACTAACCCAGCAAGAAGAGGTGAATTTTCAGCTGGAAAAAGTCTTTGAAGTGGTTCATTAAGGAGTATCTTAATTGTTTTTGTCAACAGAGGGGAGTGGTGGTGAAGGAGGGAAGGCAAATGGTGCAGGGGGGATTTCAGGGGTTCAGCCATATATTTGGCAGCAAAGCCAATGCATCCAGGGAAAGGTGGCCTCAGTGATACTTCACTTCTGAGAATTTGCCATTAGATCATACACAGGTTTCCTGACTTTGTACACTGGCTTTTGCAGAGCCTGTGTTTAGCTATCTTAAGATATATCTGCATGAGTGAGTACAGACAACAATATGTTCAGCTTGGAAGCCACAGAGTCATTTAATGTGGTCTTAAGTCTAGAGTGACTGACCCTGCATCTCAAAAAGCTGGTTTTGGTGGGACACAGGGTCTGTTTTCATTTGGCAATAAGGGATGAGGTGCTTGGAGAATGCAATAGCTAGTTCAAAATATACTGGTGTTGCATAAACTTTCTTTCCCCTAGAGAAAATCTACCTCTCATTTACCGTGACCACATAGCTGACACACAGGAGGTTTGCACCCTCATTTACCTTGTTGTAGGTTTCGTGTGCATTCATATCCTGAGCCTCGGGGATGGAAATGTACCTAGAAAGCTTGTAATCCCTTCACATCTTCCTCATAATGTCTTTGGTTGAAAGTCTTTTCTGTGCAGGAAGCCAGCAGAGGTCTATGCACAACTTAAATCCCACTTAAATTGCTATGGCTTAAAGTCCCACTAAAATAGCTCCTGGGCCTCACGCTGGCCTTCTATATGGGGACGAATTCCATGCTTATGGAATTCCTCAGCATTTCCTCCTTTTAATACTCTTTTGCTTGTTGGCAGGGTAAATTAGCAATTAGCCTTTTCTGAGCACAATAAGATGACATTTAGCGAGCGCTGGTACCCAAGCTTGTATCATACTTTAACACTAAAAGTAATTGTTATTAAAAATTGGCATGATTGAGTGCAAAAAAAGCTGTCATACTTTAGGGAGGATCAATCAAAAAGTCATTATCAGCACTGTGATTCACTTATTGTAAGATGAATCACACATGACCATGACTACGGGAGACGAACTTACCAGAAATTAAAGTAGTGTCTGTCACACTTTGGAAATAATTATTGCCAGAGGTGATTTGAGCTTGGCTGGACTCACTGGAGAGGATAAAGCATATTATTGTCAGAGTTCATGGAGTTTCAGTCTTGGCCCATTGCTACCCTTACACTGCATCATGTAGCATACAGGAAAAACATATAACAAAAGCCTGAATACACATGAATATTAGTGTAAATGAGGCAACTGAACGTCACTTACTTATTATTTCTATGATATCCAAATGGTGAATGGTCATCTTATGTTGTCCTTTCCTCATGAGATGATCTCTGCAATCAGTAGACCTGTCAAACTAAAAAACAACAGTGAACAAATTGATTTCTTTTTCCATGAGTAAATGATCCACTGCTGCATTAGTTTACTTTTAAGATTTGTGATTTCCTTAACAGTACTTCTTTTTTCCATTTGCATGGTAGTTCACAAAGGTAGTTTGGTTTTCTCATGCAGAGACACTCTTCTAAGCGTCTGAATGCACAGGTATTTTTGTATACATTAGAATATTCACGTTAGAACCATCTACACAGATCTTTAGAACATCCTCTTTTTTATAAAAGTGTTAGTAGCTCAGTCATATACTGGTGCCGTGTGACTCAGCTGACCAGTCTCAGACTACAGTTAATAAAAGAAAAACAGTTGGAAAGGGTCGCCTAAACAGGTTCAAAAGTGTTAGACAAAACTGGGGAGATGGTGCCAGGGAGCTTTACATGATATAGGAAACACAGGAAGAAAGAGAAACTTTGGCATGGAGGAGAATGCATGAAAACCATTCAGCTTTGTTAGTCCTGTCTGAGCTTCAGCAGCTCGCCCCTGCACAGCACTCCATCACCGGGAGCAGCTGCGGTTCCAAAACACTGGTGAGCACGGCACAAATGTGATAAAACAGAGGAATCCCAGCCCTCGTTGTGAAGCGATCACAGCACACCAGGCCTTTGACTCACTTGACCTTCCCCAGTGTTATTTTTAATGTCTTCTTTTTTTTTTTGGCCATTGAATATGTATTAACTGTTATACAATGCTTACCAAGCTTGTTATGTAAAATTCTAGAGATAAAACCCTCAATCCAGGACCCACCTCTAAAGATTTCTGAACTTCCTGAGGGCTCTGGGAGCACATCCAAGGATTTTTATTGTTCCCAGAAGATATATGGAGATTATTTGTCATTTGGAGAATGTGTGTGTGAGAGTGTATTGGGGGGCTTTGCTGAGCACACTATTGTGTTGCTTTCCTGGGGAGAAGGTGGGATTCAAGGGTGACCTAAAACAGATGTTGAGAAAGGATGGAAAATAAAAAAAAAAAAAAAAAAAAAAAAAAAAAAAAAAAAAGGGAGAAAACCCCTGAGATCTGCTAAGGATTACCAACTGCATTATGTATTTTATGAGGGTGCCTTCAATATTACTCATCCACAATAAGCTCCCATAGACCTTATAGGATTTCTTTTATTTTCATGTATTAACAATACAGCAGCGAGGAGCTGACACTTGTTTTCCATATCAAGCAAAGTTTTATAAGTCATTTTTTTCTGGCTATCACCTCAGCTTACATTTTGCACTAAACAGTAATTACATTTTTATGGACACTGTCAAATACTTTTTTTATAGAGTTCCTCTTTTTTTTAAAAAAGTCTAATTTTTAAGGGTCCCTTAGTGACCGGACTCATTTTGGATGTTGAACCTATAGAGTCACAGGTGCAGATAACTGCTGGAGCAATTAATTGTCCTGAAGAGTGAAATCCTGGCCACACTGAAATCAGTGGGAGTTTTGTTAGAACAACCAGCATTTCACCCTATGCATTTAATATTTACCTCATCCTCAGCTGGACCCACAAATAGTCTGTGTTGACCCAAAAGGTCCACTGGCTTTCATAATCACCACTGTTTGATATGCCCAGAAGAGCTAGTAACTAAATAACGTTTTCCTTTCTGGTGATTCTGCCTTTTTTTTTGTCTGGCAAACAGTAATTTTTGTCTCATTGGTTGGCCTGGACTGCAAGCAACTATGATCTGGATCCAAGGGGTGTAAATCTGTAATATCAGCATATTATCACAACATCCCAGAGAACTCAGGCTTGCTAATTACCTCTTAGGGTAACGGAATGACTATTTTGGGGACAGCATGCTGAAATAATGCTGGAGTCAGTATAATAAAAGACATTCCAAGGCTTTAATAACCACATTGGTGGCACAGTGGTAATTTGTGTTTGCTGTGATATATTTAGAATCTGGAAGAGTATTATGAAATAGATTCCCATTTCAAGATTTTTGGACAGAGCAGCCTGTTAACATCCTTTTAAATCTTAAGTGTACAGTGCCACTGTTTTCCTGAACTTGCTGTGATTTGCTGCTGCATTTTTAAACAAAAGGCATTCACTTTTACTGAAAGTGGAATCAGATCCTGGATGCGGGATGCTGGACCAAAGTCAGCCATCCCAGGGTGACTTTGGAGATGTTAGATAAGCAACTCTTTGGAAGGCAAAAGGAAACAAAGAGAAAATACTGGAGGTCAGAAAGCTATAAATGGTCATACGAGGATATTAACATTAACCATGTTCCATTTGTATATCTGCAGGAGGGCCGCTGTGTCACATCAGGACAAACATGACAAAATCTCTGTCAGTTCGGGTCATAGCAGCATTCTGGGAGTTTGGAAGGATCTGTTCAAACTGAAGAATGGCCTGAACTCTTGATGACTGGGCACGTATGCAGTGATACTGCTCTTAGAACATGAATACATCCATAATTTCTGGTTCAGATTGTCTGTGGCCCACTCATTCGGGAAGCAGTGGTCCTATTATCAAATGTACTGTGGGACTGCAGTGGGGCTCACTACAGCACCCTTCCCTCCAAATTTTGAGTAAAGGAGATGGTCTGTACTACACTTATCATGGAAAATTCTTGTTCCAGAGATAGCATTTCAAGTTTCAGTTTGCATTCTCAAAGGAGTAACACTGCAGCTTCACTCTTTAAAATGGCACAAGGCTATCATAGCAATCATGGCAATTATCTAAAGTTCAACCTTTGCCTCCTACCAATTTGTGATACAGATAATGACAATTTTTTGCTTTTTACCTGAGAGTTTTTTGTTTAGTTCACTAGCACACAGTAATGTGTCCTTTCTTTTCTTGTACTGGAGGAGCATTTCCCCAACAAGAACCAGGAGTTCCTGTTGCAGATGCTGTCAAATCAAAATGATCGTTCCTGCTATGAAGAGCCCACAGTATATGTGCCAGATGAGACAGTCAATAAGAAGTGGAAGGAAACAAGACAATACTAGCTGTTGTATTTAAAGCTCTCTGTACAGGAGATGAGATAACTAAGGGTAACATCATCAGAGTTTTGAAGGAGGAATATAAGGAGGTTTGGGGAGGTTTCTCTAGAAAATTACTTTCATGTTTGGCAGCATGGAAGAGAGGATTAAGATGCTTGTTTGAATTATCAACAATTATCTAACGAAGAGTGGCCCAGTGGCTTGCCACAGGCAGCATATAATGTCTTTGAGAGTATCCAGAGAAAAAAAAAAAAATTTGGGAAGAGGTGAGAAAAAAAACCCCTGAATTTTACATCCTGTCCAAGAAAGCCAGCAAAGTGATCCACAAAACTCATGAATACAATTTCTAATGGGAGCTTGAAATAGTCAGGAATATTCTATCTCGCCTGCTTGCCTGATATTGCATTGTAGTCAAATACCCCTACGCCAAGTCCGCTGTCCCTCGCAGTAGGTGAAACTCTACAGATGAAACTAAACTAGTATATGTTAGAGAGAAAGAACAGGAGATATCAGAGTTCCACTCATGCCCAGGATTGCTATAGCTGTGGATCATCTGTTAGTGACATCTGCACAAAAAGCAACCCGTGGAACACACGACAGTGGAAGGTGAATACCAACAAGGTCCCAGCTAATCTGAACTGAAAGAAGAGGTCTCCCTAGGCCCAAATCTGGCAGTTGAACACATTTGCCCATTCCAGTGCTAATCCTCTCCTTTTGTATTTTAAATATTTCCCATGTGACACTATATGAAATGTTTCAAAGACTCCTACCAGAATATTCTCTTTTCCTGTATTTAACAGCACGTTCTTATCAAAGAACCGTATTTTGACCCTTCTTCATTTGTTTTTAACCCATTACCCACTTTTTTGGTGCACAAGTTTCTATTCTATTTCCTTCAGTTGAAGTTACATGTGCTACAGTCCTATCACAAGGAAACTTTTTATGCAGTATGCTGGGGTAGCAAAACCACTTGCTACTGGAGCTGATGTTTCACATGCCAGTTCTTGCAGTGCTCTGGGGAGGAGATTAGTCATTTCTCCTGATCTGAATGCATTAAGCTTTTTGAGTTGTTTTTCCTCTACCTCAGCATGATTCTTTTCTATCCCCTTGTTTCTGTCAGCCATCTGGCAGTGCTCTACCCCACCTCCAGACCTCTTCTCTGCAAGTTTCCATTTCCTGAGGTCGCAAGCTCCAGAAAGTTTTGAGTTGCAGTGTGCTGAGCTTCCTCCTCCGTGGTGATATTTGGGAATTCTGAAGTCCAGTTGACTTCACGCACTGGGTACGTTAAGGTCCTAAAGTTTTCTTTCTGAAATAAAGAAATCTTGGTTATGAGTTTGTTTGTTTCACTTTCCGTGTAATTTAAACTGACTCAACTTGTGATCGGTTAAATCCAGGGTTATTTTTTTGACCAGTACAGTCATAATGTCATCACTGCTTACGAAAACAAAGTGGCTTTCGTGACTCTGTCTTTTGACTTACTTGTATTTCCATTAATGCCCTTGGCTCAAGAATTAGGGGTGAAATCCATGAGTCTATCCTTTGCTGTGGTCCTTTGTAATCTATAGCTCAGTTTCATGCATCACACACTGCACTCTAGAATATGGGAGGTTTAGCTAGCACAGCGGGCATCTGTCTGCTGCCTGGCAGGCACAGCCATAGAAAGAATACTACTTCAGTTCTTCTCTGAAAGAGATAGCTTTTAAGTGGCAGCTAGATGCTTGTCTTGGCTACCTGATATATAGGCTTTCACCCAACGGCTGACATCAGCTAGAACATGGAAACTGCAGATTCAAATATCAATGTGTTCTTCCGAAAAGCTTCTTAGATCTGTCACTCACTTTTTCTCACTGGCCTGACAGAGCCTGTTTGTTGACTCTGCAAGTCATAAAGAAAGGCCCACTTATTTTCTCAAACCATTATACACTGAATGCTTAATGTTGTTCACTCATATTCATGCAATTAAAAAAAAATCACATTTGAGTGGTCTTTCATCATGCCCAATAGAGCACATTATCACAGCAGGAGTCACCAACTGGTGCAGTAACATAAATGTCTTGCAAATTGCCATTTTTTAGTCCACAGGCAAGTTTTCCAATTTTGAAGAAAATCTGCACATAGTTTTGCTGTCCTCTGGATAAATCATCATATATAAAATTTGTGGTTTGCTATCATTTGGCAAATAACAAGTTCCTTTCTCTGATTTGACCTTTGTGATTACATCTATTGCTAGCAATTTAAGCAACACGAGGAAAGGTTTCTGGATGCTGCATTTCATTAGACGAGTTTACTGTACTGCTGAGTTGCGAGACTAGTCTGTAGCACAGTAGAGTCATCCTTGACGTGCTTTTGGCCAAAGTCAATGAGCCATCTCCCCAGCTGAGATTTCTAGGCGGGGGGGGGGGTGTGTGTGTGTGTGATCTTCTCCCTCCTATTTGTCCATCTGGGTTAAAATATATTTTGGAATTTGGAATACGCCATCTTTGTCCAATTTTGGTGACCAGTATTTCTTTCAGCAACCAATTGACAAGGATATACAGTTAGGATGCTGGGAGCAGTACTGGGACAGAAGCAGGAGTGTGATCCTGAAAGACACGACACAGGTATTCATTAAAGCCTACAAATACGTGTATAGTTTGGAATAATTAATGTGCTTAATATTATGCATATGAGCAATTCCAGCACTTGAATCATTCATATGATGAACTTAAAGATGGACATGAAGAAAGGGTAGACCTAGACATGTTTTGTGTATAAAAGATATCTTTTTTTTTTTTTAAATGAGTTTTCAATATATAAGTGATCTATTTGATTTTCGGAGCACTGTAAACTGCTTTATAACTTTTGGCTCTTATAAAATGATTTGCGATCACTGGGTAACAATGGTGGTTTCTGATTGGCTGGCAGTGATGTCATACAAACATGTGTCAATATTTCTCATTAAAAGCACAGGTATGACCTTTTTACCTTGGAGTTTCCATACCATAATAGCTATAAGGCACTCACGGTTAATAGATTTCTGAGGGATTATTGCACTCTTTGAGTAGCTGAAGTCACTTGGCTTTTGGCTGGTGCCTCATACTGCACCTGAGGTGTGTGATAATCCCTCAGAAATGTACTGCTTGTTGAATCTCATGGCTTAATTATAAACATTAACTGAAGTCAGCTACACATTAACTAGCTTGCCCAGATGTTTCTGTACCTGATGGATGGATGTGATGACTGATGAAAGGAAATCATGCAAAAAGGTCTGCTTCTGGTGAGTTCGTTTGCTATGGAAAAAGAGAAGGAGAGTAAAGCAGTTGCACTACCCACTAACAAGAGAACTGAGGCCTCTCGACTGCAGGAGTACGGACAACAAATTTAAGGTCTAATTTCTCTGTCTGGGGGAGGAGCGGCTCTGTTTAAAATCCTGAGGGTCACCACCGCTCCCGCCTGCACATTGCCCTCCACCTGGAGCTCCCCTTAATGAGGTCCACGGCCATGTAACTCCTTTCTGTGCAATCTTAGATCTAGGATGCTTTGGTGGCAACTCCTTCTCCGATCATTTTCTGTGATCCAGGGGAGACAATTTTGCCCCCCATCAAGGAAAACATGTCTCTTCTTTGTAGAACTTAAAGCTCTTCTTCTGACTTGTTTTTTCTTCCCTCAGTGTTGTCCGTTACTAACACTTTACTGCTTTAAGGTCTGTAATATATTTTTGATATATTGGCATTTGTTGACTCACATTTTCTTCATCAGTTTCTTTAATGCAAACAGTAATGAGAAACAATGTGAATAACCCTTCTTTTAGGTGGTTTTACAATATTTACCCAGTATATAAGATTCTGGCTAATTTTAATTTCTGTAAAAGACTGAACTCTTAGAAAAGCTACTCGCAAGTGGGAATGTCTTGGACAGGGAAAAATTTTGTGGCAGCCCTTCAGACCCAGGCCAAATACTGGCTGAAATTATTTGTAAACCCACACTGAAACCCACACTAACTAATTGATAGCTGTCCTAATGTAATGATACCTGCAGCAGTGTGATAGGATTCATGCCCACAAAGCACATGCAAGCATTAACCTAACATCTGCGTCTCTTACTAATAACTTGCAGAAATTAGGACTAAAGTTTGTGCAGATTGCCAGGGATCCCTTGACATTAAGGAAAGTCCCAATGGCCCTGCTAGGGCAGTTTTCCAGATGTTTTGCCTGGGAAGCACAACATATCTGTAAGAGGAACTGAAGAGTAGTAATTTGGTTTCAATCAGTATTTGTTTTCATGCTTAAATGAACATTGATTACAGAGTTGCTATCAGTGCTTCCATAATATTAATAAAGTCATGATTAAATGGGCTGCATTTAAACATTTGTAAAGAGTAAGTCTTTGTGCTTCCAAGTATAAGCCAGATTCATTTTCTGAAGTTGAAAACAAATATTCCCCTATAAGCATTTCAATGTATAATTGTTCTTAGAAGTTTCACAAACCCTCATAAAAGTTCTGGAAGAAGATTTTGAATTCCATGAAAATTCAATGAAAGTTGAATTTTATTTCTACGGGTAAGCCTTAGAGGTGACTGACAAATGACGGTCTTGGTGTGGCTTGCTGTGTGTTCTGTCATTCCAGCAAAAAGCAGCATGCAAGGACAAGGCAAAGCTGCGTGCTTTAGTGGAGTTGTCCTGCCAATGCACTATGCTCCTTTGCTTCCCAATAAAAGGAGTGGTGCTGTATGATATCAAGAGGTACCACAGTGTGTGTAGAAGAAACTGCAGAGCTAGTTTCATTTCACACATGGAGAAAGGACTGCTCATAAAGATTGTCATGCTAGTTTCCTTCATCTTTGGCATTTTGGCATCTAGCTGCAGTGGAGGGGATCAATGAATGATAATACTAATAGATTAAAGGACAGGCATCCTCGTGTTTCTCTCTCATTCTGCAAGCAAACATGGGATTCCTAATATCACCAAATGGAGAGATATTAGATGAACTATGTCATCACCATAACCACAAGACAGCACTCTTTTATTGCATATTCTTAGGCTCTTTTAGACTACGCCTGGGTATTGACCCCATGGGCATGCAGATGAGAGTCTACTCTTTCTGGTGTTTGTCTTTGAACTTGAGCAGTGACACATACTTGGAGAAATTGTTGTGCAGCAAGTTGTGCTCCCTGAGGCTGTTCATCTCCCATCAAAACATATTTAGTGGGACGATCACAATTCCTTTTCTTCTGGACTTCTTGCTTTTGGGTTTTTTCTGTCTACTGTTCCACTGTGGTCTTCCACAGGGGATTTGGCAAAAGAGGAACAGTTAAAGGAAGAATCAGGTCTGTCACTCAGAATGTCATTCTGATCCCAACCTCTACAGGTCCCAGGTAGGGCAAGAGATCGGGTTCATTCCCAAGAATGAGCTGGGTCTCTGCTTCGTTGTTGAAGCCCAGGTTCTCCTTGATTTCGAGCAGCACTGCCCCACGTGGGCTGCGTTAGCAAGCATCCTACAATGTATCCTTTTAGCAGAAAATCCCACTGAAGTACTCAAGTCCTTTCTAATTGTTATGAAACATATTAATCACAACTCTAACAAAAAAGTCTCACCCCGTTTTGTTTGCCACTCTGTCCCCTTTCCTCCTGCCCATGGGATACACTGCCAACATTTTGAACAGTCAGCAGAATAAGAGATGCTTTAGTTATCTCAGGGTCTGGATGAAGAGCACTTAACTGTATCTGAATCTTGACAGGACTTATGTGCTGCTGGTGAGAAAAAGGACCCGCTTTAAGATGTTTCCTAAGTATCAGTTCCATCTTCCCTAAGAGCACTCAGCCTTCTCCAGGTTCTTCTAAACCTATTGGTCTTCTGGTAAACCAAGGTGCCAACAGTAGTGAAAATACCTTCTTTCTTCTGTATGCAGTAGGACACCTCCCTTTTCACTCCCAGACAAGCACACTGACTAAAGCAAACTACCCTCCCACTTCATTTTTTTTAAAATCTGTCAAGAACATAAGAAATTATGTGCCAGGCCAGCCCACAGGTCTGGCCAGCTCACGGTACTGTCTCCAAGAGTGATGGATAATGGGATGTACAAGAAAAAGTCAGAGAACAGGCAGGGGTACCATCACTCATAGTGCCTCAGGATACTCTCTCAGAAATTTGTGGCTCAGTGACTCCTGAGCCTTTTCCAACTTTATTGCATCCTTTTCATGATGAGGAGACAAGAACCACACACAGTACTTATGAGGCAGATGAAGCACGGATTTATACTGTGGCATAATGATGACTAATGTTTTCTATTCTTTTCTTTTCCTAATTATTCCTGGCCTTCTATTTGGTTTTCATTTTGTTCTGTTTTCCTTTTAACATCATATGTTGAGGTGGAGGTTTGTAGAATTGTTTTATGGAATTATTTGTTCCAAGGATTATTTTTCCTATGTGCACTGCTTTGTATTCCTCTAACTTGAATTTCATCTGCCGCTTTATCTGCTGGTCACTTTTATTAAAGCACTTTTGAAAGTGTCTCTTTCATGCATTTTATGAACACTATTGACTTAATCCTTGTAATGCTCATGTCAATTAAATGTATAATAATAAATGTGTGAAGAACTAGACTCTGTTTTACCAAAATTCTCCTTAAAGCCATGTTTTACAAGGACAAGGTTGCAGGAAGACTTTTGGCAGGCATCTTTGAGCAAGCTGGAATATTTTTAGAATTCCAGCGGTTATCTCACTTTTATAGTTGGGAATCAGAGGCAGAGCATTAGGTAGAATTTAGGCAATTTAATATTATCCTAGGAATTCATTCCATTACTTTGATGTTTGGAAAAGCTTTTTTTATGAGCCCATTAGCAAAGTGTGATATTCTTACAGCAAGGTGTAGAAGAAATTACTGTAAGGCTTTTCAATATTAGTGAACGCTTCAGCACACCATCTCTTTATAGTCGTCAGCACCTGCTCATTATTTTGAAAGAACAAGTAAATAAATGAGTAAATAAATAAACCAACCAACACATCCACAAAATCCTAGCAATAGAACTTTTTCAAATGAAGCCCTCTATTTTATAACTCAGGTTTTGGCCTTCATTCATTTCCCAACCAGCTGCAGCATTTCATCTTCTGAAGAGCACAACTGACATCTGAGAGCTGAGTGCCATTGTACTAACGACTCCATAAACAACCCCACCAAATCCTGTGTGATAAATTTCCCCCTGATTAGTTAAACAGATATTGTATCATGCCAGCGGAAGGAGTTTTTGTTGATACAGCATCTCTGGAGACAGTGGTATGTTTTCTTTCAGTATTTGAATGCTCAGCAACTGGAGTAGTGAGAATGACAGAAAATCAGTCAATATTATTCAGTTCTGATGATCTTTCTTACCTTCTTTTTTTTTCTTTCTTTTTTCGTTTTTAAAGAGACCTTTTATTACACTGCCAGATTCTGTCTTGTAAAAATAAAATTGAATTGAGTCTTTGAAGGGCAGAATGTGAAAATATTGTTAGCTCCAATCACAATATGCTTTTTTTAGTCTATGATCCATTAGAGTTACTTCTGTGTTTCAAAAAGGAAAGAAAAAATAAAATTTACTTATTTTATATTTTGAGGTTATTTTATTTTTAGTCCTTGGGTTTTACAGTAAACGCATCAGTGGATCACTTTTGTGCATTATTTTTATATCTTTTTAGTACTATTTCCATGAGTGTGTTGGTTTTATAGTGGAGTTTCCACTTATGGCTGTTAGTAAATCTTTCCATAGAAGGCAGGCCTTTTAAATGACTATTGTTAAAGAAATGTTACTGGCTACGATGGGTGTGACAATAAATGTGGGAAAGACCTGGCTTCTGGTTATTACTCTTGTATCAGCTTTCCCCTCCTGACTGGAGGAAAGGGATAATTGTGTCCTCCCTTCCCCCCAGCCCCTACGCTTTCGTTTGGGCAGCGGTTAGAGACACGGTTTTCAGAGAGAAACAAATGACGCATGGAGGAGTGTAATCACCGTGGCCTGCTCAGACGTAAAATATGGACCCTTGGATAGACTTTCAGAATAGTATGACGTGTTCCAGATAAACAGTAATTTACTGTAACGGGAATGCAAATTCAGTATGCAATGTCTTGGGTTCCAAAAGTAGTAATGCTTTTTCCATGACATGTGAGGAACATTTCTGGTGTTAGCTAAGCGCTGCAAGGAAAGCCCATGTACGTGAGCGTCTGATCAACTGGATTTTATAGTTCTGTGTCATATAGGGCTCTAATTACCGTGCTTTGAATATTAGAGAACTCAACACGCTTTTAATCAATCCCATGGGCTCTGCTATTTCCATTACTTAGTCTCAATCCCTGTTTAAAAACTGGTACTGAGAATTTGTTTCACATACTTAGTGAATCCCTAAGTGCACTGCTCCTGAAAGCAGACACTCGCACTAAATCTGGATAGTTTATATTCATTCTAAATGAAAACAGCAGAACAGTGGGATGACTGTGAGAAATTATGACATAAAGCTGATTCAAGACCTACTCAGACTCTTTGACTTCAACTGAGGGCTAAAGTGCTTTTATCTATGTGCGTTATTTATGAAGGAGCAGACAGAATCCATACATAACCCTCAGCACGGGGGAGTCCAGGCTGTTTGAACGTCTTCCAGTCCAGCTCCCTTTCTGATCAATGGCCCTCTATTATCATATCGAGCCATTCTGTTCAAATATGTGCGTGCAGATCTTAAATAATAGTAAGCTTTGTCCACTAAGCAAAAGAAAAGCTTTGGTAACCGATACTTAATGAAGGAATTGGAGATTAAAACATAGGTAGAAGCAGAACTGGCAGAACAATGGCCATGACTTGAGAGGAGAAAAGAGAAGGGAGGGATGCAAGTAGATTTGATATCAGTGTGAACAATCCCCACTTTTTCTGAACTGTATACAGTGAAATACCGTGAGTTTTTGTTCCCTTGAGATGATGATCCCCAGCTGTACCCAGCCCTTCTGGGAAACTGCAATATGACTAGACCAAGGGTCAGCAGGTTAGGGGTGGATTCAGCAAGGGTCAGCTGAGACAAGTAACCTTGTGGTATGTTCTTCCTTAATGTGAAACATGATTTGAGTCTTGGAATAATCAACTTTTGGGGGTGTGCTGGTTATGTAACATTTTGATGTGGCTTTTTCCTTATTCCTGCAGGAATGGGGAAAGTTTGATTTCATAATTTTATATTGTGCCAGTTCTTGAAGTAGTTATTCCTTAGAAACTGGGGGTAGTTCATTCATTTTTGACTGGATACTGGCACATGTAGAAAGTTCTAAGAGCATCAACCAGTAATCAGAACCACTTCCAAAATTCAAGATATATTAGGAGAAAAAATATACAGGCAGGTTCACTCACTGTAAGCCTGAACCCAGATCTCAGATAATTAGAAGAGGGCTGTAAGATGCTTGCATGAGAGAAAAGAGATCTTAAGGAATCACCACTAAAGGAGAAAAGAAAGGGACATTGCATTTAAGTCCAGTGCCTCTCTGTTAAGGCCAACAGTTTTTATTAATAGCTTTTTATATAATAACACCCATTAGTATCCAGACAATGGTCACCAAACCTGTCCAGAGCAATCATTAGAAAACAATCAGATGGACATACATTCAACTTTTCTCAGATTTGAACCAAGACAACTGAAAAAAGCATTAAGATGGGAAAAAGCATTAAGATGTGTGGGAAGATTTTGGCAGGATACAGGCAGCTGCTGCTACCTTCTAAATCTTTGAATTTCAATGTCAGATGAGTTGATTTCTAGCATGCCAGGTTTGGTGCTCTCCATCTTATAGGACCAGATTTGAAGAGAAGAGGACCAGAAACATTCCTTTCAGTGTTATTACTCTGATTCTTGTTTCCCAGAAATGATTTATGTCCATTTGCAAATTGAGGCTGCGGTGAACAAGGGTAGACATGTATCAGTCCAAAGTAGTGGCTTACATTTATCTCATTGAATTCAATGTTAAATATCCATTTTACTTCTGTGAAGTCTGAAACTCAAATTAAGGTGTAAGTGTCTAATTTGGTGAAACCTTAGAAATTGTTGACCTGTTTGCAAGTAACAGATAAAGTGGGGTTTTTTTAGTAAGCTTGGAGTAAAGTACAAGGAGCGAAGTAAAAATAACTGCTACGGTCAGAAATCCCACACATTTTGTTCTTATTCAGAAGCTTTTGTGTAGGAGATCCAACTGATTGGTGCTGTTTTACTAACCCTGAAGTGTCTTCTCTTCAGAATATTTTCACATATGACTTGCAGAAATAGTAACATATACTGAAATGCTCTCTTCCATTATAGAGCTTTCTATCTCATTTCTCACTTTCTGCATAAAATCTTGTGCTAGAAGCCCTAATTGACAGAGAGTAATTAAATTTGAGGAGGATCCTATCTGAAAGGAGTGGTTTTTTGGGTAGTGGTGATAATTAAAATGGATAGATTATTTATAGGGAGTATATTATTTTAACTATCTGGGACTACTTCCTTCTGAAGGATGAATCTAGTGTGTGTCTTTATTTCTGCCATTCTTGGCTCTGAAACACTGTACTTATTCATTTTCATTAAGACGAGTATACTGTATTGTAGTCTAGCCTTTAGCTAGCTAATATTTTTGAATCCATATCCACTGGTGGATTTTTTTGCTAAAATATGCGTAATGAAGAGCAACAAGAGTAAATGTGGCAGTAATTTGCAGAATATATTCTGGTCCAGAAAATTTTCATTTAAAAAGTCTTTGTTCATATCTGTCTTCAATTTGAGGTCTAATCCATAGCTCATTAAAAGCAACAGAAAGGATTTCACTGAGTTTTGTGCTTGGTATTTATTGATCTTCAAGTGGGAAACAGAGATACTCAGGAAGCAAGTGGTGACTCCAGAGAAAATATCTCTGTTTATCTGTATTCATCAGCTGATCATTTTCACTTTTGCATTGCAATGCAGCTGATGTTCTTCCCACAAATATCAAGAAGTTTGATTTGAAAAAGCAAATCTTGGAATATATTCTATAAACATAGTGTAAGTTCTCATATAAAGTTACATTTTATAGGAAATTTTACTGGTCTTATATCCATTAGCCAAAAATCTCAGGTGCTCAAGTCTGTAGAAAAATAAGCTACTGTCTGTTGGTGTTTCAATAAAACAGTCAAAAAAGTTGTTAAAGAAAAACTGACATGCAAAACTAATATTATTTTAAAGACTCAAAGGGTTTTTTTTTTTTTTTTTTTTTTTGCTTTATATTAGGCACATCAGAATTCTTCAGGAGTTTATTTCTTTCAGAGATCCTAGGTATTTTAAATATTAATTCTCATTTTGAAGTTGAAGTGGAACAACATCTTGGGTTCAGAAATTTATCCTTTTCACATTTGTTTTAAAGATAGGATTTTTTTGTTTCTTTCTTTCTTTTTTGTCTAATATTTTCTCTGTATATGTCTGTAAATGTTTCTGATGTAGAGGGTGGCACATACAAAAATCTATTGAGACATTAATAGTGGCAAAAAAGAATTAATAATATGACAAGTAACATGGTTATAACTCACTCTCTAATGTGACATAGATAAGACCAAGATAAAATCACATACTTTCAGGGACTAAATAGGGAATATATTGCAAATCACTCTTTTGCTGTTTCTAGAACACATAAGTGCTGAATGTTGACATCTGATCACTGAAAGCACCTAAAGCTTCTTTCAATCTGCTTGTTTTATTTCATTACAGTTCAACTTACTTAAACTTAAGAATAGTTTTCACATAGAACATATAAGCATTTCCACTGTGAACAATCAAATAAGCCTTAAACTCTCCCTCCCTCTTTCTTAACTTCTGAAAAAATGTAAATATTTCAATTTTTTTTTGTAACAACATACACACCCTGTTAGTTTTATTCCTTACCTTAATCTAAGAAACAAAACAAACAAACAAAAAGAAATATTCTTTACAAGGTTTGTTTACCCTGCATGTCAATTGTGAGCCCTGTCCAAACTCTGTTAAATCAGTGAGAAGACTGTGAATCACTGAGGTCCGAAATAACATACCCACATTTGGAAGATAAAGACCAAAATTTTTAAATTAATCATAATTAAATTTCCCTGTAATTGTTGCTTTGCTAACTACAAAGGCTGAATGAAATGATGAGTTTAACACTGTTCCCCAAAGATTAATATATGTGCTTAATACCTATTTGTGTGTAGCTTGTATGAATCATTCCCAATGATCATGGTCTGAGGGGCTGAAATTCTGGTTTTGCCAATAAAACTTTGCCAAGGACATTAGTCTATCAATGAAAAAACATGTTGGTTTCTCTCTTCTGGTTTTGGATGGTTCAGTTGTAGTCAGTTTCTCTTTTTGATTTTCATTTAATGGTAGTCCTGTTATTGTCCTGCATTTCTGCTACTAAGTATTTCAATTTTTTTTTTTATAATTAGCCCCCTAACTTTGTGACTAACAGTTTTATGGCATGCAAATTCAACAGATTTGCCAGGAATTTTTCTTTCTATGAAGCAAAAATTATGATAATACCAGCAATTTTGGTATCATTCGTGGGCTGTGGAGTTGACTTTCAGGACATTATAAATAACCATTGCTTCCAAAGGGCAGTCTAGCAAAACAACTGTAAAATGGCAGGTGCTTAAGCATTCCCTACTATCATTCAGCTCCCTTACACTGAAATTAGTAGAAAAAATAAGAAGTTTGGCAAACTCCTCTCTCTTGTCTGAGCAGCAGGAAAGCCTCGGTTTCTGCCAGTGCCCCTGGCAGAAAACAAGAATCAAACAATAACGCAGGTTCCCTTCCCAAGAAGCACATTCCTGCTGTGGCAGCTCTGAGGGAGAGGGAGAGACACACCACAACAAAAAATCCATTTTTATGTCATTCCCTTTCCATAACTTCACATAAGGTTGTCAGCACTTAGTGTGCAATAGCCCCTGTTGCCATTTTACAGTCAAGATCTCTGTCCTTGCCATGTATGAAGGCCACGTATTGGCCTTTACGTATTGTACTACTAGTTGTCTCAAGCTATTAGACCATGGCAGAAAACCCCTTTTTCTGTGTTCCACAAAAACATTACCCATAAGGCTGCCCATCCTTCCCCTTGCATGACAGCAGGCATCTTTTGCACAAGGATTTTGGACACATTTAACGATGCCATGAGCTAAGGCTGGGATGTTGGGAGGTTTTGGTTTATTCAAGTAAAAACACTTCAGATGATACCTTTAACCTACTTTCCCCAGTGGATCTTGCTGAACCGCTTTTTTACTAAATCATATTTACAACATGTACCTAAAAGGTGATGATGACATTTGTGGTGTTGAAAAGAGTGTGAGAGCTAACATATGCCTTTATCTTTTGCTATTGCAAATAATGCAGGTTTTTTAAAAGCCAATAGAACAATATTTATTTGTACCAGCAAATGTTTTTCTCCTGGTTCCTGTATCACTAGAACTTCCCTATTTTTATGTAAGCTATAATAAAATATTTTCATAGGGAATTATAAAAATATAAAATAATTTAAATTACACACGTAAAATAAAGGAAACGTATTTTAATGAGTTCCATCTTTGGGACTCATAAATGTGTTTCTTCATGTAAGGCCTGATCAAAAGACCACTCAAATTAATAGAAAGGGTCCCAGAGATTTCTACAGATTTCACATTGGTCCCTTGTTAAGATCTAATTCCACACAGCTTAACTCAAATAATCACATGTGGAGCTGGTTGGGAGTGGATTTTATTTCTTGTGAAAAATTTCAAGGAAAAATAATACATTAAAGAAATGTTTTTCCATTTGCAGTGAAAGCACCTACTAACCCCGACCTTAATGTTTTGGCTGTGTCTTTGGCAACAAGAAAAATAGTTCTGGCATTTCTAGGTATGCTATCTAGCGTATAATGTTCGATCATAAAGCCATTTTAGAAATTCGTAAAATGTTCATGGTCAACTTGTTAACATACAGCTGAAAATAATTAAATATACCATTTGCTTTTAAAATTATGATCTCAATCTGAGCACTTTTAGATATTTATTTGAATTCCGAATAGGGTTTTTTCATGCTTTCCTTTTTTGCTTGCATGGTGTCCATACTGATTGATTCTGTCTTAATTCCCCCAGTTTTTCAGTTCAGTAGGTATGGTGCATTATGCCTTCACATGGCTGTGCTGGTTTAGGCTGTGGTAGAGTTAATTTTCTTCGTAGTAGCTAGTATGGGGCTATGTTTTGGATTTGTGCTGAAAACAGCGTTGATAACGCAGGGATGTTTCAGTTATTGCTGAGCAGTGCTTATGCAGAGCCAAGGCCTTTTCTGCTTCTCACCCCACCCCACCAGTGAGTAGGCTGGGGGTGCACAAGGAGCTGGGAGGGGACACAGCTGGGACAGCTGACCCCAACTGACCAAAGACATACTCCATACCATATGACATCATGCTCAGCAATATAAAGGTGGGGGAAGAAGGAAGGAAGGGGGGGACATTCAGAGTGATGGCGTTTGTCTTCCCAAGTAACTGTTACATGTGATGGAGCCCTGCTTTCCTGGAGATGGCTGAGCACCTGCCTGCCGATGCAAAGTAGCAAATGAATTCCTTGTTTTGCTTTGCTTGTGCGCAGCTTTTGCTTTACCTGTTAAACTGTCTTTATCTCAACCCATGAGTTTTCTCACTTTTACTCTTCTGATTCTGTCCCCCATCCCACTGCAGGGGAGTGAGCAAGTGGCTGTTTGGTGCTTCGTTGCCGGCCAATGGCACATTGCACGACAATGGCCCACACTGAGGAGAATTAATTTCAAATCTCACTTGTGTACTGCACGTTTTGTTACAAAATCACAATAAAAACTATCAATCCCTCCCTTCAAAACTTATTGTCTCTCTGCAGATATCAAAGATTTATGACTTTGTTCACAAGACCTACCACTATGTATAAATACAGTGAATTGCTGTAGGTAGGCAATGCAGACAAGCTAGGAGGTTCTTTGGGGCTTTCTGTTTTTAGAACTAAATAGTGAAAAGTCCCATCAGCAACAGGACAGAGTTCAAGAGCAGCTCACCTTTACAAAGTATTTTTGTAAAAGATATGATTGGGTTAGTTCTCCACACATTATGACTCATTTAGAAAAATGTAGGTGTTTCTTGTCAGTGATGACTGTTTCAACTCAGCCAGGTCTGGATATTAAGCTGGGTTCTTTCCTTATTATCTTTCAAAACATGGAAAGTCTGTGGACCAAAGTTCTTCAGCTATGCCTGTGCTAACCTATATTGTCCAGTGATGCCATCAATGACAGATATTCAGTGGCCATGACGTAGATATGCCTCATATGTACAATGGTATAGTAGACAAGGCAAAAGGATCTGGAATGTAAAAAGCAATAATGTTGCTGCTACACAACCTAAGATAATCTAGCTCACTGCTTCAGCTCTGAAAATAAAAATAAGGAATATGTAGAAAATATTTCTTTATCGATGCTTAGTCTCGGGGACTAAGATTATTACTAATGATAATGGAAGCAAGAGAGCCATTTTCTGGTAGTTAATGGTCAAGTGCTGAGAGCTATTAACAGAGGAGAAATATCTGAGCTTCTGGTCATTTACTGATATCAGAAGATATCAGAACAGAAAAATAAAAGACGTAAAATGAAATCCTGGCTTTTAATGTAGCCACCCCGTAGTGCTGAACAGTGTTTTCTTAGAGGAAATGCCTGTGCAGTAACTAAGTGTGATACTTTGTATTTTGGTACTTTCCATCTGGCTTACGTGCCCACTATTGCACTCAAATAAACAGGACTTCTGGTGGCTGCAGGAATGGACTGCATAATCTTAATGACAAGATTTCAAATGCTCGGAGGCACTTATGACTAAGTTTATGCTTAGTTTCTAGTCTACTTTTATGTTACCACAAAACTGTCTGCTCTGAAGTCACTGAGGAGGGAAGGCTCAGAGAGCACAATGTGAGTGTCTGGGCAGCCTGGAGGGTTGAGAGGCTCATCCAATTAGTTGAGCCATTTGAAGACTGACCAATTTGTACCAAAACTAGGCCGTTCAAAGTTTTTGCTTGCGTTTGCAAAGGGATCTGTATGTTTCCACTGACTCATGAAGAAGTCTGACTTTGGAAAGCTATTTTAAATTAAGAAGAAGTATTCCAAACTACCAAGAACACTCAAAATCAAACTTGACTACCTTCTGTAATAGCCATATTTTCCACCTCTAGAGAAGACTTACTTCAGCTGCAAAGAAGGAGAAATGATGACATCCAGTGGCCTCTTACCTCCCCAAACAGTGTCCATGTTTGTTATGTTCTTTAGCTTACCTGCCCAGGCACCAAAGTAGAAAATACTCAGAAAACAGACCATACACCACCACTCAGTATGGTCCAAACTGCAGATGTGGTCCAATTACGAATAGTCGAGTTTGCATGTAAACCACCCCATTTGTATACTCTGCTCACTAGGCTTGCTAACAGAAGGATAGAGATTCCAATTTTCTATTAAGAAGCTCAGAGTAATTATTTGGGAGTTTGGTCAAAATATTGATTAGAACATTTAATCAGAATATCAATAAGAAACCACCCTAACTTTCCAAACAGTAGAAGTAAATACTATATATTTATACAGCATAGGTGTTTTGTTTTTTTTTTTTAAATGGAGCCAGAAATCCCTTAAGTCCTATACACTGTCTATAAATGCATAGCTATATGGTATAATTAGGTATCTACACCTGTATCGTGACTTCGTAGTCAAATCCTCACATCTGACATTCACCTTATTTAGAAATACTTTTTGTTCTTGACAGAATAGACTTAATCACAAATAGGCTCTGATGCATATGTTAATGGGATGTGTCTTTTAGGTCAGACCTCAAAATCTACAACGTCTCCATAGCTTGGATTCTGGTTACTTTCTGTAACTCCTTATTTCAAAATTAAGGTTTGCCTCATTCATTCGTTGTCTAATATTTTCTGACCCAGAAATGTCAGTATTTCCATTCTACTGTTCTTATTATTAGTCATATTGCTATTGTAGCAACACATGGGAACCTGACTCAGGGACTGACTCCCATTGTGTGAGGTGCCGTCCGCACACAGAACAAAAGCTGGTTCCCACTCCAGGTCTTTAAGCTTGTTAAGTGCTTTGGGCTGAAAAGCTTTGAGTGGCTATAAAATATTACAGCCCATTTACAAAATTTGTTTAAAAAGATAATCAGGTTCTAAAGGGAGCTGATTTAACAAATGTGTGTAGTAATGTATCAAATTTCACTGTGGTCCCCTGTGATTTCATAACGATCTGTGCAACACTTAATTCTCACTTATACTAAAGCCAGTTTGCATTGCTTTACAATGAAAAGCTTAAAGTAAATGCAAAAATGGACCCAGGGGATGCATTCTTTTCCTGCTGCTGTGGCCAACGACAGGGTTGAAAAGGGATGGATACACTTGGAGCAATTAATTCTCCTTGGCCATGGGAAAGGGCCCAAAGAGACCAAAGGATCCATCTCTTGCTGATGGTCCCTGCAAGTGTTGCCACCCTCTCTCTTCTCCTCACCACCTTTTTCCAACTGCTGTGATGTTCTCTAGCTGCCCTTCTGTGGCTATTTTAGAGCTTCCATGCTGAAATCAGACATCTTCATCTGTCTGAACTGAACTGTATAGAATTATCCAATTTTAAGGACATCTTGAAACTCCAGGAGATTTTCTGGAGTTACTTTTTTCAACAATGGCTTAATAGTTGTGCATGAAGTCATAGCCATCCAAAGACTTTCAGATTGGATCGTGCTCAGCTCAGTTGATAATATGTAGAAGACAATAATGTAATAATGGATCAGCCCAGCGGTCCATCTACTCTGCTCTCCTGTTTCCTGCAGAAGCTTGTGGTTACATAGAAAAGATACCACGGTGCTTCTCCAGTATATCCTGCTAGCTACGATCAGCCGGGGGTTTATGAATTTTTGAGCCTGAGGCTGTATGCTGGTGTTTTTCATTGTCCTCAATGACTCTTTCTCTCAATAATTTGTCTAATGATTTTTGAACTTATGTAAAATTTTGGTAGCTACAGTATTCTACTGCAAAGAGTTTCACTGTTTAACTGCATGCAGGGTGAACAAATAATCATAGGTTTTTTATTTATTTTAGAACCTGCCATCTGACCAGTGTTTTGGGTTCCTTTAAACTCCTGTGTTATGACAGACGGTGAACTCCTGGCCCCTTCTCACTCTCACTGCCACTTTGGAGATCTCCCCCATACACCTCCTCCCCATCAAACACCCACTGCTGCAGCTCAGCTCACTGGCTGACAGTGCAGTCACTGAGACCAAAGCCACGCATGGAGACATGTCAACTCAGGTTAGGACTGGTTCACTTAGTCAGGAATGAGATACATCAATGAGACTAGCTTTGGTAATAAAGTTATATCTTTTCATACATTTTAGAGTGAGAGAAAACTTCGTGTACCAAAGCTGTCAATTACATTAACTTAAATAGCTAACTGGCATTAAAAAAATAAACAAAACACAACTACCTAAGCATTAGATATTATCAATGTTTTAAAGAGCAATTACAGCATCAGCAAGGATTTAAGAAGATTGCTCCTTAGGTTGAACCTCTGTTGCCGTTCCAAAGCAGTGAAGCAGCCATGGGTAATGCCATGGCTCTCACAAGGAAGGTCACAAGGCACAGGAGGAACCTGGCTGCATAACCACCCAAAATATTATCTGTTTGGGACTCCCCACCCCTAAGTGTAGAATAGCTTGAGCATTAGGTATTTTTATTTTGTTATAACTTGCGAGCAACTGGCTACATTGGCAACTGCAAAGAGGCTGGGACTGTATCACAGTCTAATAAAAGCCCCAATAAAAGTTTTAAACTAGTTCACACATCTGCCGTCTGATGGGGGGCATTACATAATGTGTGCCGATTCTGCCATGCTCCCCACTATCCCCTCAGTTGTCGCAGGGGGAAAAAGTGTTACTATGATGTCCCCCAGGCATTTTTATGGCCTCCTCTGAACCACCACCATCTTCAGACAAACCTCACGAGAATTTATTAGAGGGATAGAGGTAATTCTCTGAAGTGCCTATAATTCTGACTTCTCAAGATTCTTTGAAAGTGTTATAACCTACCCTCTGGTCCACAGATTCCTTCGAAGGGAGATAAAAAAACATGTCTGGTATTTTTATACCTTGGATAAAAATAATCAAGCTGGTCCTCTGGGTCCAACCAGTGTTTTAAATCATTTGTTCCTCCAAGTGCTATGATTTCACCACACAGTCCACAAAAAATAAAGTCCATAATTAATTTCCAAGATTTGAAAATGAATGGAGACATTTAAGCCTGTCCACATCCAGGAGGGTGGGGAGCTCTTAGTAGCTGTGAATATCATTAGAGGATGAAGTAGATTCAGCTAATAGTGTTGGGCATCCTTGCTTCTTGTATGTATGGGTGTGCTGTGTCCAGTAGGATCTACAGTGGGACTGCACAGCCTTTTATTAGGTGATAAGGTGGGTCTTCGGACTTTGCCCAACTGAGGCAGATTACCAACGGTCAAAGTCTACAATAGGCAATACAAAGGTACAAACTTTGCTTTAAATATAGAGATATGGCTCCATTACGCAGGCCTCAAGCTCACACCTCGCCATGTTGCAGGTTCTTCCCAAGCACTGTGCTTCCAGCATGGCAAAAGAGCCTGAAAAGCTGCGCTATAAAACCATCCGAATGCCCTTCATTTACAGAGCTTACAATATTTCAAGACACATTTTAAAGATGTGCAAGCTGCCTTCCTTTCTATATTCTTTCCATTCAAAGGAAGTCATTACAGTAAAATGCTGAGGGGCCGGGGGGAAGCAACGTCTGGCAGGGGCTGGTAGAAATTTACTTTGAACTCTGATGAAGAACATTTCCACTCTGTTTATTACTAAATCCACTGGCCATAGATGATCCGAGGCTCATAAACTCAGGTATGATGGAACTCCCTAGGGAACTATCAGAGGGAGAGAGGCTCTGCACACGTGTGCACGTACGTGTGTGTGTGTGTATGTGTTATTTCTCTTTCATTCTGGCTGTGAGAACAATAGTGATTGAATGACAAAAAGCGTTCTGTGCTCTCTGAAAAGTAATGGTACACGGCAGCTATTCTCAGAATGAAGAGAAAAATGCTCATTAAAATATCAACATCACCTCTCTTTTTTTCCGGTTTTTTCTGAGCTCTCTGGAATTACCTCCTTTATACTTTAGAACTGTTTTGCGGATTACGACAGGCTTTTCAGCAAATTTATTTCAGAAAGGAAAATGTGTCTTACATCACCAAGTAAGCCCAACCTGCCAAAATCAGGATGAGGGAGAAGTACTGATGCTTTTCTTTTTTCTTTTTCTTTTTTTTTTTTCCTTCAGCTACTTTAATTCATTACCTCACATTATGAAGATTCTGTGTTATCTTCTCATGACATTCCTGGGTCATATAAGTTTCAATCCTAAATGAGAATGATTATCTCTAGTTCATCTTTATGTTAATCGGAGCTGAAAGATCCAATTGAGCAGGACAAAAAGAAAAGTGGCTAACGCGGGCGTTAGATGGTAATCCAAAACACAGATCTTGAAAACACCAGCTCAGCTGCTGCTTCTCTGTAGAGATATTTAAGCTTCATTAGCACATTAATTTTTTAAATTCTTCAGACATCAGTCCGAAGAGGCAAACATTAAACTATCAGTAATGCCACTCCCAGGGGTAGGAGAGAAACCAC
This sequence comes from Fregata magnificens, assembly GCA_013389945.1. NCBI lineage: Eukaryota > Metazoa > Chordata > Aves > Suliformes > Fregatidae > Fregata > Fregata magnificens. The sequence continues at coordinate 65,658 of WAAD01001401.1, forward strand.
CATTCCCAAGGGTTTTTTGAGGATATTTTACTCAGTGGCTGCTAAATGTAGAACAAGTTATGAAGCAGGAATTGGCACCTAGGTCCCTCTTCCCCTCTGAGTACCCCAGGGAGGAGGCTACAGGAGTGGCTCCCTCTCCCTGCTCTACCAGGAGAAGCCCAGTGGCCCCAAGGCGGTGATAGATGTCGACTGCAGCAACTTCAGACAAAAGTGGGATCTGAGCCCAGGTCTCCTGCATTCTCAGGAATACTGTAGCCCCTGGCTGTTATTGTAAAAGCAAAGCATGACTCTGCTTTGGCTCTGAAAGGACAGACAACGTCGCTCCTTTCAGGCAAGGATGCAACAAATTCCCCTTTGGCACCAAAGCTTCAGAGAAAAGCTGAGTTAAGACAAAGTCCTGTCCTCAGAGTTTCTTATTGGTATGAATAGGCTAGGAAATTCCTTGGTCAACATGCAGGTTATTTTGGCATGCTGCTCTGGAGCAGCATGGAATGGTCACCGAAGAGCAAGGCACAGGCACAGCCTCCTAGCAGCTACTCACCAACGTGGATTTGAAGCTGATAGTAGCTCCTGGAAAGGTTAGCTAGATCTGCTTGGGTAAAAACATTTAAGAAAAAGGTTAATTTTAAAAGAACTTAAATACATGCCCTTGCTTAAAATCAAGCAAAGGACTGCTGAATCAAAACCCAAACTCTCTTGTCACCTGACTTGGTATGACTGAAAAATAAAAATGCCTGTCAAATTGCTTCATTTGTAAGTCTTAACCACAGCACAGGGAAAAAAGCAGTAAACATTAACAAAAGTTTTACAAGCTTTTTTGTGAGCTTTTATTTAGGTTTATAAAAGCAGGGTTAATACCTGAAAAATAAAAGACGAACTCTTATCTTCCTTGTCAAAATTTTACAATCCCCTGTTTGTGCTTGCATGGCTTCATGAAAACAGAAGAATCATTCAGAAAAATGGTTTACCCAAACAACTCTTCCCAGGGGTAAAGAAATAATGGATTAACACAAAACAAATGATTTTAGCACTCGCAGTTACTCTCAACAGCAAAACATGTTACAATAAAATAGGGAGGGCATATTCACCCAAGTGTTTTTGCTTAGATATACGTTTCCCTATTGTGAGTATGTTAGACCCTTTTCTTCATTGATCGTGGAATAAAATAGCGTATAACATGGCTGAACACAGTGTTTTATTATTACTGTAATTATGTCATCTATTACCATCATCTTAGCATTCAGTTAGGATTGGGACGTGCTTGGCATGGTTCAAACATGAACTAATGAACAAGTCTCTCATTTAAACAACATATGCCGTCCACATCGTGGTAAGATACAGGAGATGGGGCTGGAACTCAGCTGAGATGACAGAGAGGGAAAGAGTGACGGCTGAAGGAATAGCCAAATATAATAAATACCTATTAAAATCAATAACAGCTTTTCCATCGGCTTAAGTAACTTTTGGACCAAATCCTAAATGTACCATTTGGAGGATTTATAGGTTTCTTTTAATAGACATGAACAAAAGTCTTTTTTATTAAATTATGCATTTGCTGCTGTGGCTTATGGAAACGGCATGCGTATCTACTACTAGTGTGACGGACCTCCGTTCTGACAACACTTACGCATTTGTTCAGCTTTGTGTGGTGAATAGGCTTAGTGTATAAAATTAAGCATGTGTACAGGGCTGAGGCTTTTCTTAATTGTATAATAATTTTATCTGGAGATGTACCAAATCCAGACCTACTTTTCTCCGACATTTGTTTTTGGTTTTAATCTTGACTCTCTCCTTCTGGTTCCTTGAACACGCGTTTCTGTTCACAGGGCACCGCGGGGAGCTGTACCCGTGCAGAACAGCCTGATGGACCCTCGTAGAGAGGCAGCACAGATCATGGGCCTCTTGCTCTCGAGCCTCAGGACTGTACAAACGACGTGGTACCACCAAAAAAGGAAAGCTGAGCCTGCTGAGTGCTTTGAAATAATGGCTATACTCAGGAGAGAGTTTTCCCAGCCTTGAATCTCAAGTAAACAAAGACACATCCCTTGAGAGGCTTAATCGTGGGAGAAATATCATATTTCAAAACCAGTATGCTTAGGTTCTCCTATTGGGCAGGTTTAGGTCACTGTACGCTCATCACATAGGTTTTCCGACTTTCCTTTTCAGGCATCAAACATACGCAATGGACTGAAGAGACAGCCTATGTGCAGGGTCATGCACATAAAACACAGGCGTGAAAGCACCTCAAAGTACAGTTTCATGTTACAGTCAAATTCACCTGTCACTGCTGCCTCAAAGGGACGGCGGTGCCCCAGCACCACCTCCTGCTCCAGCCAATGGGCTCCTGCTGTCTTGTTGGGCCAACTCCTGAACTGATGCAACTCACTAAGAACTGGCAAAGTAACCGGGCAGGGAAAGTGCAATATGAGCTGAACTGACTCGGGAAGAAGCCAGGCAGCTCTCAAGCCTCAATACAGGCTGGAAGCAGGGGCAGGAGGATGAGTGAGAGAGGACAGGGCATCCCAGAGTGTTATCTTAATCTACAGCTGGAGGCATGACGGCACTGAGGCCCCAATTGCTGGGAAGGAGAAGAAAGCTGCTTCCTTCCAAAATGAGCTTCTGACAATGGTGGTTTCAACCATGAAAATGGTTTTGAAATAATGCATTCATTGTTCGCCATGAGCCCCTATTTAATAACATTTTTCTAAGGTGAAAAGGAGGCAGATTATCTAACCTAACTATAAAGAAATACAGCATGTATTAGGCAGCTCTGCAGAGGACTTAGTCCCATGCTTAATCACATGTTTATAGCATTACTGATGCTAAGAAGGTGTTTACGCTGCTGGCAGCACGAAGGTAGATAGATACGTGCTCAAAAATGGAGAATAGATTCAACTGCTTTTAAGAATTCTAACCTTAAAATGGTGCTGATGATACATGGAGACCTTTGGAAAATACTAGTTGTAGAACTCTACACTTCTATAGACAAAATATTGCTTGCTTTGGAGATTTTGTTCTTTTCTTAAAAGAATTTGCTTTAAAAAGGAATCTATTCTATTCTGTTAAAAATAGTCGTAGAAAAATAATGCTTTTATATTACAATGTTTGTTCCTCAAACTCTGAGCACTTCGCTCTTAAAAACTGAAACCAGTGATTTAGCTGAACAGGTTGCTGAAACTGCCGAGGGAAAGACCCAGTTCTTCTATCTTCATGGCAATGCTTGAATCACCAGATCCTGCTGCTGCTTTATCTCAGTTTGTTTGTTTAGCGCCAGGAATATCTGCAAGCTTCATGACATAGTGCTTCTTCTGCATTAAGTTAAAAGATATTCCCAGCAGATATTTCAGACTCACTCAAAACCAGAGTATTTAGAGATTTTAATTCACCCGTGCTCTGCTGTCCTTTCCTTTCACATGGCTTCTTCATTTAAATTATTCACACCTTGAAATTCAAGGGCTGCCTGTGAAAAGAAGGGACCGTTCTGGACTAATTTAAATTAATAGAAGAAGTAGGATAACAGAATAGAGAAGGACAATGTGCTTGGGCGGGGGGAAGGAAAAAAAAACAAAGAGAGAAAAAAGAAAAACAAGGGAACCGGTATGGAGTGTCCTTGTTAACCTCTTCCAGAAAACCGAAGACACTACCATTTAGAAGACTAGAAAAGAAATCACTAGTGAAAGTCTTTCAAGGTTCAGAAGCACGTAGTTATGTCCTTATTTTTTCAAATTGCAGTATTGGACATTTCTAAAGTCCAGCTGGGGATAAAAGTAGATGTGCCAAAATACTGTGAGAGAGATTCATTTTCAATGTTGCTGGACCTAACGGAAGCTGGACATGGAAAGAAAATCATGAGAAATCCATATTGCTCGAGATTTATTGATGATTTTGTAGATCCCAGATGTTTTAATGATTTATGTAAGCTACAAATATTTGAGGGCTTATCCAGAATCAATTCCAAGACTTTCAAAATTTGTCTATCACTTGTCTTAATGGCCCACTGAACCTCAAACGATGGAGTAAGTCTGTTTTCCCTTAAAATGTGGAACAGCTGATGAGGCCAATGGGAGAGCCAAGTGGGATCTTGCTTGGACCCGCTCTTCAACCGGAGACTCGGGCAAACTATTGCTTGTCTACAGGGACAACCCATGCACAACAGAAATACAAATCTGGGCGTGGGTGGGATACCAATGTCCCCAGCTTCCACTGATTTTATTCTCAAGGTGTGAACCTGCTGTGAAGTTGAGATCCAAAGCAGCAGTTGGATCGGTGACCTTCCTCCTCTCTTATCCTTTGTATATAATCACCAGTCATGGCATGGAATCTGCAAAAACAGTAGCTGCTCTTTGGGTGATTTTCTCAAAGGGGTAGCACAGCAGGGGAAAAAATCAAATATGCTGTAGAAGTTATTATCAAAGTTACTTTACCTCTTTAAAATGTGGAAATCCTTATTCTTCTGGCATTACTATGGAACAATTTAAAGAACAAAATGTATGCGATGTTTTGCGTGGAGTGACTTCCATCAGACTTTGAGGAAAGTTAATAAATCAACAGAAACCACTTAACTGCAGCATTTTCATGGGTCCAGTGGAATTCTAAGCAAATAACAGGTTTGTAAGAATGAAAAGTCACTTATATTATACACACAATCTAACGTTCAAAGGAGTGTAAAAGATGCTTAAGTGTTAATATTTTATGTAGACTTCGCTCTCAGTAGTAATTGCAAGCCATTAAAAAGAATGTTAAACTGTAGCTGTTAGCACTGGCACAGCCCCAAGTAAACACTGAACCCTCACGGAAGGGGGTTAATTGGTACAAGAAGAGGTAATTTATTAAGGAACACTGAAACCCTGTATGCACCAAAAGATCAGACTGAACTGCAAAAATCTTGTGTGAATATTACATCTGAAAATTGGATTTTTTCCTACACTGCACTTTAAAATCCCAACCTGTTCAGAAAACTGAAAAACCGACAAGGTTTTTCTACGTGGCTTCAGTAAACCTTTACCTGGTGCCCTTCAGTCTGCCACTTACCCCCTCCCACCTCCCTGGAAAGTCTGTTGCTCACTAAAACACAAGCTTACTGGCAAGAAAAGCCAACATGACAATCAGACCAAGCGTGTGGGACTCCCGTTGCTTTCTTTCGCTAAGTTTGGCACACTGTGCTAGAGCCTTACTAGTCTTGCATAGGTCCAATTAACCTTTTCTGGATTGATAAGCTTGTATTTTTATGAATCTTCTTAAAAGGCCATCTTCTACAAGGTTTCTGATCCCCTAAGGCACGGTAAGGCAAATGGAAGTGGGTAGCAGTCAGTTCTCACCCCACTGTCTCGCAAACAACTTTTCTTTTAATGACTGCTCAAAAAACCACAGTTTAGTTGTTTAGACATCAGGAGTGGAGTTCTGCCTTCAAATCTCCATGTCCCACTGTAAGTCTGTGACGCACCCTCCTTCCAACAAGCCTTAGGGGCATTATGCACGTTAGCAGAGCTCCGTTAAGGAAAGCTACCTGGAAAATCTGCAGACCCAAGAGCCAGATCCATTCTCCAGGCTGAAAGAAAGGGTATCAGCTTTCCATGTTTCTCTCTCCCTGGCATAAAGTTTTGCTTGGTCTGCCATGCAGATGTCTCCTGCATATCTGGTGTTTAAGTTTTACGTGAAAGGTGCAGAGTACATGGCAAATGTGCAGTTTGGAAAGGCCAAATTTTATGATTTGGTTTTTAGAAGTTTTGTACATAAAGTCAAATTCAAAGCCCATTGAGGTCACTGGGAATTCTCCCACTGTGCTCCGCAGGATTTGGATCAGGACCATGAACTAGAATATCTTGAAATCAGTGTTTAAAAGCCTAGACAAACTAAAAACAGACTTGTGAAACCCTCCCCCCCATTCTAGGTTTTGCCTCCCATGGAAAGGTAGCACAAAAGCAGGAAATGAGGAAACTGATAGCTGTAAGGTTTTCTAGCTGTGATCCCCAAATTTTCCTCTTGGTCTCTAGAGGAAGCAAGAGGAGTTACATCTGTTCAAATTATTTTATTCATCCAAACTAAAAGGGAAGCCTAATACACTAAAGTGATTTGCAATTTTATCTATTTTGACATAATTTATTTTGCATTACTAAATGCCATTATTTGGGGAGGGGCCATTATTTCTCATACAGGAATTTATTTACCTCTAAAATTAAATGCACTGATAGCTATACCTTACGTTTTCATCAGTTTGATTTAAAGAAGTATTTCACTTCTCTCAGTGTAGATCCCGCTCCTGCAGCTTGTTTTACTGTTATCATGTACTTTTGATAACAAATGATATAGACTAGTATAGAATTGGTGTCAATGAAAGAAAAAAAAATCTTACTTTAGGGATTATAAGGACTTCAAATTTTCTGATTTTGGGTTCTCATATAATAAGCCTAAACTAAGCCTTAATCTTGAGAAAAAGGATCAGAAAAAGACTTTATACGTAGTACTTTTTTCAGTTCTAATTGCTGGTTCATAGGACTTAACAAGGATTTTGTGTGTAAAACTGAAGCATCTTAAAAGTAAGTTGAGATTAAAATACAATTTTGAATAACAGTCCTAACCATTTTTAAATTTCTTTTGCTAGTTCAGCTATTCTCTTCAATTTATTTTCTAAGCTTTCTTGTTTATTCATCATTTATATTGTTAAACTATAAGCCCTTGAGGCTTTCAAAGCAATGCTGAAGTATTTGTCACCCAACTGTATTAAAAATATTATTCCAATTCTTTATTTTCCATTAAAATGTCATCCAATAATATATTACATAATTCCAGCCTTTATTTTTGCACTACTCATAAGAGCAGAGCTGCTTAATACTGAATGAATTGGAAGTAAAAGCAGCAGTTTATTTGAAAAAAGCTATCATGCTGCAAGGTAGTATCTAGAGTATCCCTACACACACTGACTCGGCAAGTCAGAAAAGTGCTAACAATAGTTGTGATAACACCACATATGTTAAAAATGTCATTCTTCCAAAGAAAAATCTGTTCTACATGAATTCAAGGGCACTAATAGGAACTGTAAAACTTTCAAAGTTTCTCTGATTTTTTTTCCAAAATACTGAAAAAAAAGTCTTGAGTTCAGTGGTTTTGGGGGTTTTTTGTTTGTTTGCTTGTTTGTGGGGTTTTTTTTGAGGTGGGGGGGTGCAACATAGTGCTTCTGTAATACAAGGCAGCACTAATAAGGATTATTCTGTCCTGTCTGGTCCCTGCTAAGTAGGTTTTGTTCTTGGGCATCTCTCATAACATGCTACTGTGTGCAGTTCCCAGGATGCACTGTACAGTTTGCAAGGATTGGAGACCAAAGTGCATTGTGGAAGATGTAATCCATCCAAGGAGGAGCTCAACTACAAAATCTTTGCTTTGTTTGTAGCAATGCAACTCAACAGGCAGGTATAGATTAACAAATAAGTTACACAGAACGTTTCAGTTCAGCACAACAAATTCTTAACATTCCCATTAAGTGCGAGTCAGTCTGAAAGGAATCTTTCACTAAATGTTATGAAATTTCTGCAAAATAATCATTTATTATGGTAGATTCCAATTTTATGCAAAACCATTCTGGACCTCAAAACTTCCCTAGGTGTCAAGAAGTTCTTGTTTAAGTTGCCCGTCACTTCTTTCTGCACATGTGTCTACTCTAAGTTGTGTGCATGTCAGTGTATCCTAAAGCACACTTAAAACAGCCATGAAATGGTGAACGAGTACCCCAGAGATGCCAAGGTACTGTCCTAAACATGTTGCTTTTCAGCAGTCCCATAGCTTGTACAGTCGGCAGTATGGTCCCCAGACGATTACATGGCCATGACATGGAAGCTACCACAAAATCTGCTACTACAATGCTCTGTAGAGAATTCCCACATCTTGTAATGGCTTTTGGGACCCTCATACACCAAGGTGGTATAGAGCAGGTATATGCAACAAAGGTTAGCATATGTTATTAGTATAGCACTGCAGGATACTAGATACC
>WAAD01001401.1:76363-139086 GCA_013389945.1 Fregata magnificens
GTGATGAGAGACAGAAAAGACAGAAAAGATTCATTGGCACTCATTTGGGATGATATATATAATTCTCTCGTGTCTTCACCACTTACAATACAGTCATCCCAAAATGATGCCACTAAAACCTGCATTTCAGATCATATCATCATGTGTTTAGACTGCGTATGATGCACTCAGTAATTCAAAGAAAAAACAACTTAAGAACTTGATTATACAAAATATGTTCAGACTTTACAAATTTCAGACCTTTTTCTTATGTATGCTCTATGCTTAAGAGACCAGTTGCTTTAGCTACTGGCTCCAGCTGATTTGGACTTAGCAAAAGCCATTAAAACTTCATATAGTGATCTCGAATCGCTTTCCTATACATAAAAATGTCATGATTTTAAGGCTTTCTCTCCCCTGACTCTTCTGAACTAGCAGCAGGTCAGGTGGGAAACCTGGGAAAGACTGTTTTCCAAATCTTCCATTTTTAGTCTGACCAGCAGTGAGATAAGTATCTGAAACACATCATTTATCTAAAATGAAATATTGTCCATTTTGGCCGTAATACTGTGATGAGAAATTCCAGATTCTAAAAAGATGGGAAACACTGATATATAGGATGCTTCAGATTCCTTAATGACATCTGTTCAAAAAAGGGTAATACTGCAGGATATTAGGTATCATTTCATTAGATACTAATTAGTAGTCATCTGTTAATGGAGAAAAGTGAATGTGATTTTTTTTTTTCCCATAACTAATACTCATAAATGAAGTGGGAGACTTTCACTGTTATGGCTCTGGATAGGAATTCAAGATCTTAGCTTTTGCCCACATCACCATTTCAGGTTTTTTCTTATTTCCTTGCAGAGGGAAGTGTCTTAGAAGTAAATCTTGTTCCTGCTTGGATGAGTGAGAATTCTTCAGCTGGGACAGAATTTCCTCTTTAATCATTTTATGCCATCTCTAAAAGGAGCACTTGAGGAAAATTCAAAGTACTTGTGATGTCTTTTCTTTAAGTAACAAGGGTTCTACTGGGATCATATTTTTCNCAAGGGTAAGGACACATTCTCTAATAGAAAAGAAAGACAACACTGCTTCCTAAAAAGCTTTAATCTGGCTAATGGTGTAAGGAGTGGCAAGTGGGGGGAAGGCTATGCTCTGTGACTACCTGGATTAGGATATAGCTGATGTTCTAAGAAAAAAAAATGCACTGGGTTTGCATAAAACCACTTTTTCTTTAACATGCTAAAATCTGACCTTCTTGTTTGGACAGTCTTTGATACCCATCATAAAGTCTTCTGGGAAGAGCTCAAGTCTATTTGGTTTTAAATAGCAGTTAAATTACAGAGTCTGCACTAGACAGTAAAACTTATTTGCTTGAGTATCTTTAGGGTGTGTTTCAGCCCAGTGGCAAGACTGGTCTGGAAAGATTTTGCAAAAGCAGAGGTCTTCAAGGTGCAGTATTATCTCAGTCAGACCTAATCCAGCCTGTTAGCTGAAAATGTATGAACACTACCAGGTCCATATACCTTCAGTGAGAAGACATACGGCTGTCCCTCCCCTGTTGGACACCGAATCTTTAGACAGGAAACACACTGTGCTCATTGTAGAAACATTTTCTTACAGCTATTTTTTCCAGCTTCTATGAGAAATTATTGGACAGTCAGGATCAGGATGGGATTGATACCATGGAAATTTTCCTGTTTCAAGAGCTGAGGTGCTGTGCTCTTTATTTTTGGTGACATTTTCTCAGCTGAACCAGGAAAAATAAAATATTTGATTCTTCCTTCTTCACCAGATGTGCAAGCAAGACCCAGAATTTCTGGATATAAAGGTATCATATGAACTCCGGATCAGTGAAGCATGCCTGTGTATGAACTCAGAATTCCCAGCAGGCTTCAGGAAGAGTTATTTTTCTTTCAGGGATACCATTTGTTTTCCATTATAGCCACCTTCTGTTAACATTTTTCTGAGATGAGACCTTGTATCTAATTGTATTCATCCACAGCTCAGCCTATGACTGACTTTCCTGGCACCACATGTCTGTATTTGTCTTGAATCCAAGATACTCCAGGAACTGTGTGACTATCTATGATTATTTCTTCCTCCCCCATCCAAAAAAAAGACCTATCTGGGAACAGATAATTGAATTCCCTCCTACCTGAAAACCAGTAATAACGTTATCATGATCCCGCAGAAAGATCATGAGCGCTTGTAGAGTGAAATGTCTTCAAAATTAAGTGGGACATCTCTCAGTTGCCTGTGCAACCCTCCTCTTGAAATGAATTGTTTCATGTGTCTAAATTTACCCTTTCTGAGGGAAGACTGCAGACAGGAAAGGATGGTCTAGTTTAGTCCTTTCAGCTTTATTCATCGCTGGCTCTCTTTTCCCATTTTGTGATGGAACTGTATTTCTGTCTTTTGACTTCTCGCGTATTTTCTGTTGACTTTTAAATTTCTGCCTGGAAATCCTTTTCTATCTCATCTTCTCTGTTTTGTTCCTAGTAGAGAATCCTTCAATCTGAGCATAAATTATGTCCCTGACTTCTGCTTTTGAGACTTGCAGATCATCAAAAAGTTTTCCCTAATAGTTTCTTACTAGACTTCCCCCTTTTCCTTTGCATCGGTATAGTTTGCAAGTGTCTTTTTAGAACAACCACTTGAAGTAATTGCCATCTCCCCTGCAGCTTCTGTATCCCTTTGTTTGTTGTTCTTTTCTTGCTCACTCACCATTCCGAGAATATGAAACTCAAACATTTAATAATCACTTTCATTCAAATCACATTTCTCTTCTAAGCACTCAGTCTATTCTTCCCTACTGGTTAGTGGTGTATGTAAAAGAGCTACTGCTACAGTAACTCCCTTCTGCTTTTGAGACAAAATGTCTTCAGTGCATTTGTCCAAAAGGTTTCAGCTACCACTTCACCTAGTAGCTTTCAGTAGGGTTATGATATTTCTCTTGTTCTTCTTGAGTCTGTTTTCACTTACAGGCATACAGAAAATTAATTTCTTATGTGTTCCCAAAAACACAGCTTGGATTGTCCAATCCAGTCCTCACACTCACAGGCAACCGCACAAAAGATGCACCTCTTCTAGCAGTCCACAAAACATACTGCATGCATCACAGTATACCACAGGTAATGTGTGTGTGTGTGTGTGTGTGTGTGTGTATATGCTAGAACAAATACCTCTAGTAAAGGACAGAAAGGCTCAGCTGTGTTTTGCAGATAGTGAGCGGGAGAGTTGAAAGGCATCATGAGTTACCTCTGCAATTGCAGCTCCTGGATAGTCCTAGCAAATATACATGTCCTTGAACTAAAACTGAAAAAAAAATCTTTTTTTTCCCCTCCATCCTTCCAAAACAAGCTAATCCCCTCTGTAGATACTGTTTTCCTGTGAGTTGTCTCTGAGCTTTGGTGATGTGATAAAACACTTTCTCCTTTTTGTTTCCCTGCTCATCTATATTTTTTTTTAAGTTGATGTCCAGATACGTTCTTTCCCATGTAAGATCACACCACAGTTATCTAACCTGTGACATTTCTGAACTATTTAAAAGGGAATGATTCAAAGATAAATATCCACTGGGAAGGTATAGAAAGAGTTCAAGCAGGAGCAACACTAGTTCCTGACAAACTCTATGTCTAGAAACAGGATGAGCATCTGAAATGAATGGCAGTTTCTTTCCTGTGTTATCTTTCCATGTGAAGTCTGAAGTAAGGAATGCATGCTTGAAAAGCTTGAAAGTTCCCATTCTGAACAAGATGCCAAAATTTTATCTGATCAAAGCAATATGTAGGCCATTTTCCTGGGAACACAAAGAGACTGATATAAACTGGAGGTCCGACTCCACATAGCTCCATCTGCAAGACCTGTAGATAGTGCTGAGGAGACGGAGCCAAGACTGATACAAGGCCTGCTCATTTTGAAAGGGATAGTTTTTCTCCCGGTAGACTTCAAAAATTGCTCCAGCTTACCTTGCGATGTATATACCTTTTTTGATACCTGCCACAAGCTAGGAGATGTCAGCTTTCCATGAAGTTTTCCGTTGTATCAGTAAGAGAGCAAGGAAATGACTTTCCTGAGAGGCAAATTTGAAGGCTCAGAGACCATCCAGCTGCCTGAAGAAATCAGCCTCATTTTCCTCCCATGGGACAGGGCTCTCAAACTCTACAGTGTTTGGGCTGAGCAGAACCACACCTGGGATACTGACCTTCGGTGTCTGTACGTGTGTGTCAGATGACAACTGAATGCATTTGCCTACTTCTGCAGTGAAAAGTGCTTCCAGAACTTTGGAGTTCCTCTCCCGTCTAAGACCTGTGTCCATAACATGCAAATAGCCTGACATTCATTTTAACTTATCTGTGCACCTTGATAGCTTAAAAAAGAAATATTTTTCTTCCGAAAGAGTTTCCAGGATAATTCATCAGTGTTTGCTTGGTGTTCAGATTTTGCAGTAATATGCACTACATAAATATGTAGACAGCTTAGTTTCATTACACAGATATCACTGTCCATGTGTTATTAAAAAATAGATTGAAGGAGAGGCCATATTCTTTGAAATACACTGTAGCTTCATCTGTCAGTTCCTGAAGAAAGGTAAATTTACCTTCCATTGATCATTTCCTACTGACTTAGTAAAAATATTGAAAAAAGGTATAAGGCTTATTAGAAGCATTTACTAAATTTGACCTCGGTTTGCAAAATCAGTGGAAACTTGCCATGCTTTAAAAGGTAAGCAAAAAAAAAGGAGAAAAAGAAAAGAAAAAAATAAAGATGCTAAAAATAAATTGGTAAAAGAGAAAAGTTCCTGTAATTTTAGGTTTAAAATACAAGCCTGAGTAATCAAGGAAAGTATTTTTACTGCCCTGTCAATATTTTTCCTGGAAGCTCTGGTAAATAGACTTTCTTTAGATCTGTAGTGTGCGTGCCTAATGGTCTTAGGTGTCTCTTACCGCAGAAAACTTTATCCTTAAGAAATACAGTAAACAGGAACTCTGTGGTTACGTAGTTCCTGAAAGAAAAAAAAAAAAGAAACATGTTCGCTGCCATGACACACAGACAATTTATACTGATTTAAGAAGAAGCTGTTCTCTTCTATTTTGAATCTTTCATGTCAGCCTTTGTTTCCATTGCACTAAATAAATCTATTTTTAAAACCTATCAGTGAACTGGATCATGTTTTCTCAGTCATTTGAATTAACATCCCCATAACCCCAGGAGCCCGGCAGAAGTGCTGGAAAGCAGAAGGGAGCATTTTTTTTTTCCTTTCTAAAGCTCTGTTTATTTACTTTGCTGGAGAAAAAGACCAGCCATATTCTCTTCTGAATCAGCAGCTAGTAGAAGCTGTGATCCATCCAAGACTGAACTAAGATAGAAAAATTATCTGAAGATCACTTAGGCACATAAATTCTCCCAGGTTCAGTGTCACCTCAGTCACTTCTTTTTTAGCACACTCTTTGCTTCAAAAGTTGCCACTTGCACAAAGGAAATAACACAACATCTTGTTGGCTCTGTGCATCTCCCTGTCAGCTGCGGCTCATCCCCATAACCTGGTTCCTGGAGTAACGCTGATCCTACATTCAGAATGAAGTCCATCTTTCCAGTCTCCCAGATGGATGCACAGTTCAATTGCCTAACATAAGGGAAGGTTGGCATTGCAAACAGTATGTTAGCAGGGGAATACACCTCAGTAGTCGGTGTTACTGCACTGCTGTGCAGACCAGGTGCTCTGTCATCATGCCTCATTGGTGCAAGCTCAGTCCATTCTTCACCACAGCACGGATTGGAATTAATAGTTAGGAAGAGTATCTTCTTCTCTTTGCTCCTGTTGAAAGCAACTTTAATGCTACGTACCACCATAAAAGATGTGACCTACAGCATTGCACAGAGATGCAGATACATTACGGTAATATTATCTGAAAACCAAACAACGCCAAGACAATAATCAAAAGAGCAACATTACATTTAGATTCTAAATAGTTTATTTTCTTAAATGACAAATTCCTTTCATGTTAAACTCAATAATTAAAAATAAAATTATTTGACTCCATCCATTTGATGGTCAACTACTATGCTATCCCCCCATCTGTGCAAGGTAGTCAGTCCTAGTGAATAGGAAGCATGCTGAATGCTCTGTATGCTTGGCCTCAGCCCTTCCAGGTTGCAGTCGAGTGAGGAAGCTGAAATTTGAACAAATATCCCGTTTTCTGCTATCCAGTTGTGGTGTATTCTGTGTTCATGGGATAGATAGGGTAGATTGGTGGGAGCTGAAAGATGTTAAAGCACCAGTGTAAGGCATCAGCATGCCCTGCTACTCACCTCATCCCTCTGCCAGAGTTGCTTCTCCAGGGGAGAGAGGTGACTGCCAGGTATTCAGATACGCCTAAACTCATGCTCTCACTGCCTCTGCTCTTACACTAACAAACATCAACGCTGGCAGAGACTGGGGCATGTGATTTAGGCTCGTGTCACTGAAGTCTTTTTTTTTAAAGGACAACATTTATCTGTCTGAGAAGCTGAAAAAAGAATCCTTACACTTTGTGTCAAAAGCCCTGCAAAACCTGGACTTCAACTGCTGCAGCCTTGTGCCATGAGTACTACTGGCAATGCAAAGCAAGAAATGGCTGAGAAGACCCAGCTAAGTCAAACCAACTCTTTGTCGTCACCATGAACGCAGGACAGTAACAGGATGGAGTTTGTAGGTGTCCTGTCTTTTGGTCTGTTCTTTTATTCCAATGATCTTTGTACTCTTATCTTTCCCAAGAGCCCTCTATTATTTCAGCTAATTTTCCTCTTTGGCTCAAGTACTCCATTTTTGTCACTGTAATTTCCCTCAGTGTCTCTCCTTCAGGTGATTTAGGTGTAGCACACAGCAGTAGCTGAAGATGTTGAAGGATGTCTGTTGTTCTACTGGATTAATGTCTATTGCTTTGCACCCTCTTCCTAGTTGACTTCGTTTTTCCCAAGGACCACACCTCACACTTTTCTCAGTCTGTTTGCACGAACACTGCAAGAAACAAACAATCCTTCCAGCCTGTGTTGTCAGCAGTACTGTCTCTGAAAAGAAAAGATTTTTCACACAAGACATAATGTCAAATTAATTTCTTCACTAAAAATTGCCAGGTTGCCAAAATTGGAGTCGAAACAAGGGGAGGAGTCAGGTTTGATTAATTTCCCAACATGAAAAAGTTGAGGTGAAAAAACTTTTCAAAAAGTTTTCAAAATGTCCTATCACTCTCAAAATAAAAATTTTTATTGTACTTTGAAACAATCTAATTCAAACACCAAGGGGGGGGCGGCGGGGAGAAGAATGAAGGAAAACACAGAAGACTTGACAAAATTTTTGTCAAAAGCATTTTCAAAATTTCAAATATTTAGCCAGATTTTTGATGAGTGGCAGATACATAATCTAAAAAAAATCTTCTGAAACCAAAACAAAAGCACCTTCTACCACTTCTACTCCAGTGTGATAATTAGATTACTGAAGTAAACCACATGATTGCCTTCAGTGACCTAAGATAAATGATACCCTGCTTAATAAAGTTTTCTCTAGAAAAAATTCTTGACTCATTTCTTAGCCTGTCCAATGAAACACAGGCAGAATTTTTGTGGTACTTGTTCCTCAGAGAGTGTCTTACAATGTGCATTTTTTTTTCTGAACTTCCTAGGAGTTCAAGTCCCTTCAGAGCGAAGAAAAAAATGAATCCACAACTCCAGCATCTTCAAGGGATAGTGTACCACTAACTAATGGGCCTCCTATTTTCAGTGTAATTCTCTCTAAATAATTAATATGTCCCTTTCACTTCAAATATAATTAATTCTCATTCTAGACTGACAAGAACCCTGGGTCTGTGAATGAGACAGTTTTATTATAAATAAATAAGTTTTAGAGGAATTATGAATGAACAATAAAGTTGATTTCTTATAAATTATTTCTGGTGCAGTTAATGTTATCTATTATATCACCATAGTATCCTTCATGTGAATAATTGATACATGTTGAACTTCACAGAGAACTGAAGCACAATGCTTTAAGTCTAGAATAACACCTCTGAGGTCAGCAATGGCTTTTGTTTAACTGGAGGTAAAATCAGTGGTAAGATCAGCGTTAGCACCTGAAGACCACAGTTTTGGGAACACATTTTTGGGAGAAGTAGTTCAGATCTGTCCAGAAACTGCACCTTGTCCTGATCAAGATGTCAGGAGGGATGTCACAGCGTCCCTTTCCAGCTTTCCTTTAAAAGCTTCACAGGTGACGAAGAGCGTTTATGGAAGTCAAGCTGAGGTGGAGGGCTGAGCGGATGGAAATCCTCCTCTGAAGTTCAAAATATGACGTGAACACCCAGATGCTGAAGCCGTTCGGGTCTGCGTCTTTCCCCATAGGCCAGCCAGGATGGGAGCCCTTCAGCCAATGTGCTGCCACTGGTGACCCTGGTCTGCCTTTCTGAGGGGTCTCTTTTGCAGTACGGATGGGTCCAGGCATGCCTTCCCTGGGTACGGTGAATCGCACACAGCAATCACATCGGTGCTGAAATGCTCACTGTTGCTGTGCCTCCACAAGTCTCGCTCCCACCTCTTCACGAACCTAGCCCTGAGAACTGGCACGGTCCCCTCGGCGATAGCTGTGTATTTACAGCACGCAGCAGCAATGCTCTGATCCACCCACCAGCACGAGATCAGTTCGTTTGAACAGGGTTGTGCAATAAACAAAACGTTAACTGTATCCGAAAAGCTTTTCTCTGCTCAACTTTCAGCTTTTTACTGTTTATTTTTGTTCAACAACAAAAACAGATGTTTTCTGGTGGTTTTGCTTCTCCAGATGTACCATTTAAAATGTTGTCAGCTGTTCAAAGACACTGCTGATTTTTGGAGAGCAGAAAGAGCTGTGGGAAGTTAGCTATCTGGCACTGGAAATTGAATTTTCTAGGTGCACAGTCCTTTTTTTTTCCAGTGGACATACCATGATTAAGGATTCACTCTGGAGTTCTTCGAAGGGTCCCAATGTGGCTTAGGCCTGCAGTGCAAACTACATACATCTCAGCAAATTGGACCTTGGCGTGAGCAGAACGTGTATTAACATACAGTTCACAGCTGCCAAGACACACAAATTCTCTGTGTGATCGCTTAGATTTCTGGTCTCTCTCTTGTTGGGGAGGAAATGTCATGATCACATAGAGACTTAGCACGAGAGGCCACTGTAAAAAACAAATAAAATGGAACCACATTTTCTGACTGGAAACAGAAACACAGTTTACCATCAGATTTTTACTGCAATAGCGTTACTTCAAAGTATAAGTAATGCTACATTTTTCATACGAAGAAATAAGCAAAGGGGTTTTTTTCTGGTTTGTTTTTTATTCAAGAAAAGCAAAGGCCAAAAGGGTCTAACTGAATTCTGCATTTAGATTTGGAGAGCAGTTTCCTCAAGTGTGCATATTTTGTTATGATTCCATATTTAGCTCAATGCTCATAGCCCACTAATGTGTTGGACTGTATAGGTGCCGCAAGGTAAAGGATATTTATCATAATTTGTAGCTGGTGTGAATCCATCACATCTCAAAAATATATATTTGGCTTTTGGACTTATAACATGGGAGAGACTTTTATAAGCCAGAAGATGATAGTCCCGATAACTTGAAAAAACAAAGACTGTAGTTACTTCTGTATTCTTGCCTGAGGATCTGAAATCAACAGTGTTTTTTTAAAAGTCAGTTTACATTTATGTGTATTTAGGCTCTTCCACTGAAACTTACTGGTTTCACACGTCTTGTAAGGCGCTGCTCTAGAGGGCAACATGATGAAGGCTTTATCCTAAAAATCAGATCAATTATTTAATTCAGAGCTACATTGAACTGTAGATTGAAAACTTTCCTAATACTGAAGCAAATAAGATCATTTCTATTCTGCAGTGTGGATTTCTGTTACATTTTCTGTATCATCATGCTCTGTAATACCCGTGTAAATCAATATATCTTCACAGTTTTGGATGAGTGTTTTCTTGGCTTCTATATTAACTGTATCAATCACATCACTAGTTTCGTTACTGAAATTAGTTCATTACTTTTGGCTATACCACTTTGAGGAAAGACAGCCACAACTTGCAGCCTCAGTCCCCTGATAGACACCCTAGCAGGCTTCCTAGTTCAGGAATTAGGAATAGACAGCAGCTGTAGCCCCAAAATACTGCAAAATTATCTGACTTCAAAGCAGTTCACTGGGCAGATTGACCTAAACCTGGACCTCCATTCATTCTACAGAAATGTGGAAATGTTTGGGTCTTGTTCTGAACAGGAATAAAACAATCCAGCTGAAACGTCAAAAAATATAAAGTGGAAAATACAGAATCATGAATTTAGAGACTGACCTAGGACTTCTTTTTAAGTCTTTCTCTTTTTACAGTAAAAGAGAGCCACTGATGACTTGATCCATTGATTAACTCGATTGAAAGGGAGCAAATGTAAAGCTGAATAAGGAAATATTTCCTTTATATTGTGAGTGTTTCCTCCTAGAAAACTCAACACCACAAATCACCGCGGAGGCCAGAAGTTCCTAGGATTATGAAAGGTTATTTGCTTGGGTGATACAATCACTCAGAGTTACAAGTAGAGGTTAAGAAACTGATGGAAGAGAAACTTGCTTCCAGAAATAAGCCAGTTTCAGAGTGATGGAAGAGAAAATCCTCCTGACTAGATCAACCTAGATCTGCCTTGCACACTTAACTGAATATTCCTAATTAGTCTGTGGCATCGGCCACTGTCAAACAGTTTTATCAAGCTGTAAACTGTTGGTTTGAGTCAAGTTTTGCAATTGTGTTCTGAGAATTAAGTGTTTGTAAAGAAACGCTCAGGACAGTTACACTGTTCTTCATCTATATCTCTTGTTACAGAGAACAAAGAGCATTCTTATAGAAGAACGTTTGTGCCATCAGAAAAGACAGTCGGCTATGTTCATCACTCCTGAGAAATCTCTGACTAGCCTACTTTCAAAAATCTTCAGTAACTATCACTGTGGATAAGCAGTCTATTACTTATCTGCTCTGTCCTCATAGTGAAACGCGTTTTTTATAACATGTAAGCACGCATCTCTCCTGCTACACTTTAAGTACATTATTTCCCACTTTCAGTATGGAAAAGTTTCAATTCTCATCCTCTTTATGGTAGGCTATTCTGTATTTGAATATTGCTATTGTGTTGTTCGTCCCTTCAACCTACCCTTACAAAATAAATATTCTGTTCAATCTCTTCTCCTAGGCTATGCAAGGCAGAGTACTTCAACTGGTGCTTCTCAGTAATCAGTTTGTATGGTATATTTGTACAGCGCTTGTCTCTTTGTGAAGCTTTTGCAAGAATTACTTTGAGATTTTTCATGTTCAAAACCACAATGTGCTCATTTCATCTCACAAAACTTTAGCGTGACAAGCAACTAACCTGTAAATAAGGTTTGCTCCAAACCTGACCGAAATCAAAGAATTCCTTTACCATCTCTGGCTTGTGAATCGGGGACACACAAAGGAAATAATTTAATTTTCTAGTAGAAACAGCATAAATATTTTCAAGGAAAACCACTCCACCAGCTGTTTCCTTTGCCCTCTTACCCCCCATCTCAGATCCAAATATGTTCTCAAGCTGATCATGTTGTTTCTACAGAGATTGCGGTATGTTTATTTTTGTCATTTTAAGTGGTATGTTATCTAAAGATTTTAATTTACTGGAGAAGCTGAGTTCTTTTAAAACCCTTTTTCAATAAATGATCATCTTATCAATGTTGGCCCATTATAATGACATTTACTACGTTTCATTACAATAAAACTTTCAAAGAGTGGAAAAAGAAAGGGTTGATGGATGCTAAGCTAAGTAAAGGTTGTAACATTCCTGTATTTTATCAGAATACAGCAAACATGAAGCAGTATTTTCTGTTGTTCCTTTCCTGGGGAAAGGGCTATTGGAAAGGTGAATTTCAAAATGTGATTCTCTCCATGTGCATTGAAAATGTTTCAACCACCAGAAACTCAACATAATTAAAACTTAATTTTGCCAATGTTATTTCTCTTCTTAAGATCCTTTTCACAGCAGTAGTAGTATTTACATTACGCCCATTTCATACCTAGGGAGAGGTACCATCTGGATCACAGGATAAGAGCAGGAATAGAGCGAGGCTTCTCTTTACAAGACAGGTATTGGCAAATATAATAGTAGTAGTAGTAATAACAACAACAATAATAACAATAATAGGCACCCAAGTAATCAGATACCAGACAGGGATCCAATTTGTTGGTTCTGAACAATACTACATTCTGTGCGGGTAGCAAATAAAGAACATTAAGTGAGCACGTGCTAAACCATGGTGTGTTATGCTGACCTATCCACTGGTCAGATATATGAAGGTGAGTGACAGCAAGAGCAGGAGGAAGCCTATCAGCCCTTTGGCCATTCTCCTCTGGTGAATCGGTCATCTTTGAACTCTTGTTGCTGCTGCTTCCTGCTCAAAAGTCAGCTCCAAACTAAAAAACAAAACCCCAAAACATCCAAACAATAAATGTACAACAAAATACAATTACTGAATTAATTGCTATTTGGACAAATCCGTTTCCCCTAATATCCTAGAAATCAGAGAGAGAGCATCTACTATTAATCCATTCTTTGGTATTTTAGCTGAATTTCTTCCCACTTCAAGTTTGCCTTAATATTTGAGAAATGGCCATTTATTCAAGTGACAGGAAAATTGTGAGAGACTCAGACTTTAAGTTTGCTTCAACCAAATACCTAAAGATTTAGATAATTATTCAAAGCTTATCCAAACAATTTGAACTTCTTCAGTCAGCACCCCTGGCTGGAGATCTCACAAGAATATGGAGGCTGTCTTGTGAGATGTCCAGTACTTCCTGTTTCTGGTTAATATTTTGGCCTTTCTCTGTTCCTGTCTCGGTATTTTGGCTTTTATCTGTTCCTGTCTAGGTATTTTGGCTTCCCTTGATTTCTGTCCTAGCTGGAAACCAAAAGTGCAGATGCATGTGAAAATAAGAAATAGCGAATAATATAGCTGAACTGAGTATTTCATATTCTAAAAGTTTGATTCATGTTTAGATTTAAAAATGGGGAATAACTTGGTTACCCCCTGGTTTTTTTCAAAACTCATGTGCTTCTCGCTACCATAAAGGCTCTCAGAACAGTATTTTCTTGTTAATTTGTGGCAGCTATGCTACATGACTTAGCACTGTACTTTTTGTGATGATTGAACCTCCAAAAAGATGACATTGAAATCAGCTAAATTTTTCTAAAAAAGTAATTGATCCATGTCTTCAAGGGGAAAAAAAAGGAACAGGAAAAAAAAATGGCTCAAGAAAGTTCCTACATGAATTTTTTAGGATAATTAGTGGGTTAGAGTTTCCTTGCAACAAGCGGGTATTTTCCAGCTGGCCAAGGGCAGCAGTGATTTCAGATCCAGCATGTCTGATGAGTTTCTAATGAAATCCAAACAATGTCTGCCCTGGCTCTTTGCAAATAGAGAAGTCTGTGCTTAAACCCTGGAAGGCTCCAAGGCATGAACTCTTCTGTGTCAACTTGGAGATTTGCAAAGGTTTGCAAGAAAAGAACTTCCCAACAGGTCCAACATAATGGCTGTCAGAACTGCTTGTTCTTCTCACCACACTTGGACACATATTCTCCAAAAACACCCAATCCAGCTCAAAATGAAGCTGGCTCATAGGCTCTGACATCAAGGATCCAAAAATAGTTGCAGCTGGTGAACCCTAGGGATTCTAGAAAGGTCCTTCGGAGCATCAAAGCATAAGTCATCTCAGATCCTGGGAGCTCCCTTCAGTGAGGGGTGGCCAGATAAATAAGCAAGGAGATGAGGGATTTAAAAATAAATCATATTACAGTGAAAATGCTGCAAGAGCCTGTGGACTCAGTTATTTCTAATATTTATAATATCATTTCCAAAAATTTAAAGACCAGCTGCAAAGCTTTAGGAATGGACAAGTAAACCAATAAAAGGAGTACTAATGTGAGGCCACCCAGGTTCATTCCCTCAGTAGTTACCAAAGTAAATGTAGGATGCAGAAGTAGGTGTGTCTTCCCAGAACTATGTCCCGTCTCAAACAGGGATTTCAGGCACCCTTCAATTATACCCACTGCTGTCCCAGCTATATGACGTGGAAGCTCTGGGCAGAGCATGAAGTGAGAGGGAAGGAGCAGCTGTGCTTCTGACGCTGGCAGAAGCTACTGCCTCAGGAGCAGGAGAGCAAGGCAAGATGCAGACAAGCAAGACCGGCCCCTGATGGCATCTTGCGTCCATGATGGCAGCAGATCCCAACTCCTCACACACCGCCATAAGCCGGGGAAGGGAAGCCCCTCCTTTCGTGGATCCACCTCCCTCGGTGCCTGGCAGGGCAGCAGCTCCCAACTCCCCCACTGCATGCTGCACACTGTTGTGTGTGAATAAGCTGGCCCTTTGCTATGAGTCAGTCTTCAAGGGCCAACAGCTTCAGACCCTCTGGAAATTTTGCCAAAGTCTGGAGGTAACAATACCCCAGACCAAGGCATGGCTGTGTTCCTAGAGAAAAAAGGCCAGAAATTCAAAAATTATTGATTTTCCTAACTATATTTTTTAGCAAGGCACGAAAACTACTGTGATAGCAAAAATGCAAGAGCTTTGCTCTGGCTACACAATAAGTAGCTACTTACCTGTGAGTTATTTAATATAATAAACAATAGTATTAATACAATATACTGAAGGGTAGTCAAATACTACAAAACGAGTATTTGGCCTCCAGTGAACAGCTCTGTCCTGGCTGCCAGCAGGTCAGGACACCACTGCAAAGCCTGATGGTGTAAAACTCAGTGCAGAGGGAATGCATACCAATATCTAGTTATTATGAGCCCATTATTGGAGGACTGAGGTCTTGGCGTTGGAAAACAATTTTCTGGGAGGAATGAAATCTCTCTTGGGAATTAATCTGCTCTGTGTAATTATGTGTGCATTAACATGCTACTGGTGTCAGTGAAGAAGAGGAATGAACTGTTCAGTGAGACTTGTCTGGATTCTTCATTGGTATGATGCTTCATCTCTTAAGGTGACAGGTTCTTGATGTCTTTCTCCATCCCTCTCCTTTAAAGGTTTGCACGTATATGAAAAAAAAAAAATTATCATTCAACTGAAAATCTGAGTAAGCAAATGCATTTGGCTCTGAGATACACGGAAAGTTTATTCTGGAGCCAGAGGTGGTTACTCCGACCATAATTTTACACAGACAGTTACAAGCAGTTATCTTGGTGGGTTCATACCATTTTAATGTGAAGTGCTTCAGTGTTTTACTTTTTAGTATTTTTCAATAAATAAAACAGAATGAACTCCAACGGTATGTACTGCCAACTACTTTCCCAACCACTGCTCTTTACAGAGGATAATTTATAACAATCAAAGATAAACTAAAGTATTAGGCTTGAAGAAATATGAATTCAGGTTTAAAAGTTCATTTTATGAGGTAGATAATCTTAAATATTTTTTTCAGGCCTCATAAATTTGATTGCTTTTTCCTTAGTTCTTTAATTGTTAGAAAGGTGGAAAGTTCAGAAGTACAGTTTCGTTTGTATTCCCAGGAGTTTCTAATCATTGCTCTGTCTAGCTGCAAGAGCACAGGCCAGTCTTCATAGGCGCTGAACATGTATTACTGACGATCGCATTTGTACTGGAAGAGACCTATTTAACACACCTCTGTCAAGAGATAATCTGAGCGCGTGATAAATTTTCTTCCCGTTCTATGAAGAGCACAGCGACCGATCCGTTCAATGCTAGTTGCTAAATACTAGCACAATGAGAAAGATAAGATCGGTTATTGTTTTTTTAAAGGCAAGGCATATATTAAACTTGTGCCAGACGTAAAACAAAGAGAGCTCTCGAGTGACAGCAGGCAGGCAAAGGGCAAAAGCCAGTGCTCATGTTCTCACATGCAACTCCCCATCAACTTCCCACAACGGGTATTTGGGGGTGAGGTGTGCCCATGCACACACCCTTGCGTTTGGGCTCAGTTCACTTCTCCAGAGTTATTCTGTCAGTATATGGAAAGGTAAAATATGCCGCTCTGCATGTAACTGGTGAAGATTTCATCTCACGCTGTAGTGAATCACTCAGGCGCCTTCTTGTGTGTGACTTTTTCTTTTTCATTATATAGATTCAAAATATAGAATTTTGAATTGCTTTGTCTTTATATGTTTTAATTAATTATTCATAAATTTCAGTTGTATTTAAAGATGTCTTCCTAACCTCCTCTTGCATGACCTCATGTGTTTTTAATGTCCTCCTAAATGAGGCATTAGTATAAGGAGGGCATGAAGAGTTCAGCATTTTTTTTTCTGGTTAAGAGGAAGATGCAGGAAAAAATTAAAAGCTTAGATATTTCAGATTTTCAGCCCTGTTTGCCTAGGTTTTAACCCTGAAATGCAATGTAAAACATATAAGTTGTATATTTCAGTGGCTTTGAAACTCAGGGCTCAAGAAGAACAACAGCAGGACAGTGACTGTTAAACAGAGAACCTCCATGACTTCTAGGCACTCCAAAATAAAAACTACAAAAATAAAATGCTTAACTGTGTTTTTTATCATCAGTAGAACCTAAACCATACTGCAAAGGAGATAGATACACTCCAACATCCTCATTTCCGTGCATGTCATGATCATTTTGTGGTGATATAACAAATTATCTCATAGTTAGGAACTCAAAACTGAGATGGAGCAAATAAGGGTAGGGAAAAAGAAACCACCATTTCACTCTTTACACATCAAAAAAAAAAAGTAAAATATTGAAAAATATCAATGGAAGGTGAATCCAGCCCCATTGCAATCTTTTCACGTTGTGAGTTGGAAAGCTGTGTTCACAGGAGGTATATTACTCATAAAATTCAGCAGACCAGATTTGCTGATTTTTGTGCAACCCTCTAATGTGGGCCAGATGACAGAATGAGTCTATCGCCCACCCCTGCACGGCTTTAGGTGCAGGGAGAGGCTTGATGGTGGGATTACTTCTGGGGAAGGGCTTGACTTCTGTATACAGGGCATAAACTTCTAAATGCTCCGGAATGATGCATTTCTTCTGCTGGCATTGCAACACAATACGTGGCAGCTCCAAGTTCAGTGTAACAGCACATTAACAGTGAGCTCACTAGTGACCGAGTAGCTGTGAAAGTGTCTACACCATACAAGCTCAGAAAACATCATAGCATCCTCTGAGGCTGTCTGCTTCTAAAAATTTTACCTTAAGTTGAAGCC
This sequence comes from Fregata magnificens, assembly GCA_013389945.1. Lineage (NCBI taxonomy): Eukaryota > Metazoa > Chordata > Aves > Suliformes > Fregatidae > Fregata > Fregata magnificens. The sequence continues at coordinate 93,608 of WAAD01001401.1, forward strand.
AGGACTTACACCTGTGGAACATGAGGGATCTCACGGCAGGAATATGATCCAGAAGATGACTTTCAATCTCCAAACACTGGGGGCGCAATCATTTAAAAATTCTAGTATTTGTAACCGGCTACAAAATGAAAAAATCAGACATATCTCTGATTACCATAATATAGCTCTAGATTATCCCAACATGATGCCATTTAATGTTCACAGCTTTACCTTCAGGACTCTACTGCATTCTGACAATGGAGCTTCCCATTGCCATTATTCCTACCTTCATTTTAGGCAGCTGTGGGAGATGATGAATTGTTCAAAAAACATGCAAAGAAAGAGTAATATCTTCACTTTCCTCAGAGTTTAATGGGGGGTGGGGGGGGTGTGTGTGCACACAGGTGTGTGCACATGAGAGCAAGGGAGGACAGGAGGGCGGAGGTGAGAGAAAGGGAGTGAGGTTATGAGGCTAGTTAGATCAACAATTAGTGACAAGCATTCTTATGGCACCTGTGACAACCAAGATTGATCAGGTATCTCAGAGCTCAGAAATGCAAGGCATTTGGCAACCTCAGACCTCTTAATTCAATTGATTCTTTTCCAAGAGTTTTTCAAACTGATGACCTTTCCGAACCTAATTAGATGGTAGGAATCAGAAAGAGGACACTGGAGGATTTTAATAAAAGGAATTGAATTGTTTCTTCATCTTCACAACCTGCGATTTATGAGGGAATTGCACTGGCTTTGTAGCAATGTAAAATAAATAGACATTAGATGATGACAGGGAAAACAGAATTGCTGCCAAAGCTAAAAAGAGCTTGGCAAAAGAAGAAAGAATTACTACATAGTCAGTCATTCTTTACTGCACAAACCTTTTCATAAGGCACAGAAAAGAGATATACAGAAATAATGGACCCTTGCTAAAAGATGAAAAGGGCTTTCTATAGTTTACATTTTTCACCAGCAAGGGCTAAGATGCATCTCAGTTGCTACAAAATCTTATTGTTCTCTTTCGCCATTCAGAAAACTGATTACAGCTCGTATGGAGCGTTTGCAGCCTGAACTCTTAACATCAGAAATAAATAACTGAAACAAGAGGTCAGGAAGAGAACAAAGTTGTTATGAGCATAAATACATTAAAGAGATATCAGTCAAACTCCATTCTCACATATTTCCTTTTTAACTGTGCCTTTCTGAACTAGCCAGAGTGATTTTTCATACAGTGAACTTCTAGTAAAATTGTGTTTCCATGGTTGACAGCACTAAAAATATATTCATACGTGGAAAGTTTCAATATTTGAACATTCAAAGAAATTGGAGATGGAAAAAGCCCTCTTCTTCATGGGCTAAGATATTTCCAATCCATTTTTATTTTTTTCATCATCCACCTAGGAACTCTCCTGTATACATATTAGCTAAGATACAGAATCACTAGAAATACCTTCATCCAACCTTATATTTACCTCTGCTGGCTTAAATCATGAGACAAGATGTCCAATGGTAGTGTCACGCGAAAGACAGCTGAAATGTAGCTTGTCCTTCTTGCTTTTACAGGGGCCTGAGACATATGTCAGAAAGCAGGTGTTACGTTTGATCACATCAAGCCGCCTGATGCCCTATGCTACCACACGTTCACTACGACTCATTCAAGTGCTCTCCACTGGGTTAAGTAGGGCAAAAGATACCCATTTTTTGCATTACAACAGAATGATTTTAATTTGCTAAATTTATCACTTTGAATCTGTCCCATATACCAGTCAATTCCAACCAAAATTTAAGAAGCGGTAGAAAGCTCAAGGATAACTAAATACCTAGAGTTTTCATGAAAACTGCCACTTTAGTGGAGGAGGGACCAAGTCCACGCTGCTCCTCACCTGTGGAGAGATGATCAGGCAAAAGTCAAGTGCTGGACTTTCTGCCCAGGCAAAGCCAGGGGGGTAGTCGCTGCGTACATACTTCAGGATTAGCTATAGCGTGGTTGTCTTGTGGTCAGAGAGGCATCAAAGACATTCAGAGGAGTGCTTGGGTTATTGGAAAGGGAGACTATTTAAAGAAAAAATACTGCAAAAAAAATTTCGTTCTTTTTGTCTTTTCCCACTGTCTCTTGGGGAATTAATTTGAGGCAGTAATATTTCAGTCATTGCCAACACTCACTGTTGCATTTTAAGAACATATATAAAAAACATAAAGGAAAGTTTAACACAGAGAAGACAGGAGTCGCCTTTTCTGAGGTGGCAAATTGCAAATCCAGCAAAAGACCATGGCACTACAAGGTGCACTACAAGGAACGCAAATCATTATATCAACTCTGTAGGTAAAATCTAGGTCTACTGAAGTCAAATAGATTTTGCCATGAACTACAGTGGATTCAGGACTTTGTCTGACATAAAGATGGCAAAGCTGAAAAAAATCTCAGTGAATGAAGAGTGCATGGTTTTGTATACTAGCCAAACTCTCTTAAATTCTAGGAAAGAACATATTTAGCCATTTTAGGATTGCTACTCTGATTTTCCTTTCTTAAGAATTACCTGCTTTATTCCATTTTTTTTAAAAAAAAAAAAAAGAAGATCCTCCTGAAAATGATAAAAGCTTTTCTCACATAAGACCAGGGGATAATACATGGCATGGTTTCGGAAACAAGGACAAACGCCCAGAGTAGAGCCCAACAGCTGTTAATATAGAAGAGCTATTAAAGGGGATCTCCTGGTATTAGATTGCAAGCTGTCATTTTCGGTAGTACTGGAGGTATCTATTGATGTAATGGTCTCAGGAGACAGGGGGGCTTAAGTAGTTTTTTGAGACGTGAGGGTATTGACCTGACCTACTCACAGCAGTTGAATTGTTGGGAATGTTGATTCATGATTTTACAAAGACCTCACTATTCTTATTCTCCAGAGTGATTATACACCTGACAAATGGTAAAAGCAACATTACTGGACCTCAGAGAGTTATTTTACTTTTAATGCATGCCATTATTAAGCCTGATAGCCTCTCTTATTGCTGTTTTGATAGCTGCCTGCTGTTTAAATGAAAGCACCACGTTTCCTGACAGCTCATGCACAGGTGTCCCTGGTCTCATTCTAAACAAGTTGAGGAGAAATCAATCTTTGTGAGGAGGGCGTAGGAGAGAGGTGTCAGTCCATGCCATCCCAAGTTTGAAGAGAGAATTTCACCTTGTCAGAGGGAATGTGATGAGGGAAAGGGGCCCAGGGAGAGGATGCTGACAGGCACCCCTACCTCACTGGCTTACTTGGTCTGGGACCATCTCTGCTGAGCCTGACGATGGCAAGACAAAGTCTTGCCCTTCCGTGTAAAGGCTGTGGTATCTTACACCTGCAGAGATTTAAGGTGAAAAGCATTGACATCATTATTTATGCTGTCTTTCTGCAAACCACAGCCATACAAAATAGATGCAACTATTGCCATAGCTGAGTTACTCTTCCTGACTACGTCAGGAAAGCCCATTTCATGAGTCCCTGTCACTGTAAAAATAATACTAATGCTGACTAGAAGTGACCGATGCCAGAGAACAGGCCCTGCTCGTGTGTATGTTTCATTGCCCAACCTTAATGAAGGTTTCGCAATGAAACAGAAGAATTGTTCCTTGATTTGTAAATATGTACATATGTGGTTTAAAATATTTGGTTCGAATTTCAAGGTCTGTTTGGGCTGCACTAAAGAACCACAAAGCAAGCTTTGACCTTTTGAGGACTCTTTCGGGTTAGGTAGTCTTTTCTAGGACAGTTATGAGACTGTGGCTGGCAGAGTCAACAGGAACCCCTTCCTGTTGAAGATACTCTGCCACTCAGGAGTCCCATCACCACCACTGTGCCCCCGACAGCTATGCTTCTGAAGAACGAGCACTCCTCTAGTAGGTATTTAGCCCCAGCCAAATTCTCAACAGCTAGAGACGTGCAGCCCACAGATGGCAATCTGATCTCCAGAGAAGGAAGACACCCTTCTGCTGTAGTCCTCTTTTCTGGGAAACATTTACTATTTGCTAGTTTTAGGAGTTTGTCCCTTCCATATGCAGAGTATCTGAATCACACCTCAGTAGTACTGAGGACTCTCTACTGACTCTTTAGGAAGTTTGGACACCTATCTCTTCTACTTTGAATCGCTGTGCTGCTCCAGCTGATGATTTTTAACATTGCGGCATGTAAACTAGGAATATCCAAGTGGGCAGATTGGCTCCTATGAGCCTAAGCCAAAGATTGTGTGTGGATTAGAGAGCATTTGAATCCTCTCTAGACACCTGCAGACTTATGGCCCCTGTAAGCCAGAATCTGAGATATTGGTCCCATGAGGAGAACTGTGGTGCCATCCCCCACAAATGCAATTGCTCTCTAGCATTTCTTGACTTGTTAATCCCTGCTTCTTCAAAAGTGTGGGAATGAACTGAGCGGTACAGGCCCATCGGGAATGAAGGAAGGTTCTTCTCCAGGCACTTATTTAGCATCTTCTTAGCACTGTCCCACCACAAACACAGCTCTGGCCTTTCCTTTCCAAACTTTCTTTTACAAAACAAAATCTTACTAAGCCTCTTTCTTACAGCAGCCTCTACACACCAGTAAAGTTCAAGGGTGTGGCTTTGGCCTCAACTCTAATTATGGCTTGGGGTTATATTAGTTTATTAGCTGCTAGAGTTTCCTGTGTTTCTGGCTTGAATGAGAGCAAAAGTTGCAAAAGCCACAGGAAAGACAGTTGGTCCTCAGAGAATTTTTGGCCGAGAGAGAAGCAGTAAGTACTAGAAAGCTTGTGAGTAAACCTGGAGAGGAAGTATGCTACCGGCCTTTTGTAACAAGTCTGTGGATAAATTTTTACCTTATTTAGAGTAGTTACAAATCTTGAGAAACTTCTCTGAATTCACACACTTAACTTCAGTTTAAGGTTTTGTAAAAAGGAGAAATGTTTTGCCTGCAATGTTTATTTGGTAGCTGATAGGAGCTTGATGCTGTGTAACCTGCTTGGCCATTCCAAACTCCGCTCGTAAGGAGGCAGTGGTATACTGATGGGTTGCCTCTATGCAAAAAACTAACAAAAAAAGCCTCTTAAAAGTGCGAGGACCTAACCAAAAACCCTGTTAGCAAAAGGTGAGAGTTCACTCTCAAAAAGCAAAAGTGAGGTAGCATTTATAAAAAGCATTTTTGCAATAATTTAGTTCTGCTCCCAGTGAAGCTGGAGGTAAAATTGCTAATGCCTTCAAATGGTGCGAAATTAGAATATCACTTAACACCTTTGATAATCCTACCCCAAGCATACTCCTCCTGGGTAACAGTTGTACACTCATGAGCTTCACTTTAAAAATATTGGCAGAAATACAGATGCGTACAGCCTACAAAAGAGGCTTTTTATTCTTTCCTTTCTGAGTAGTTGTATGTTCCTCTCACTGTGGTAGCTCAATGATCACAGTTATTTATGAGGGTCTGACTCCCGTTCTGGAGATGAAGATCAGAAACAGAAGGAGGTTAAGGGTCTGATTTTTCAGAGGTGTTGTACACATGAAAGGCACCTCTGATTTCAAAAGAATGTCTTTCAGTGCATTTTTTCAGGCTCTAAATTATTACAGAAGGCCATGCAGAGCAAAGAGAAGAACTCAGACAGTATCCTCTCAACCTCAGCCCTAAGAGTCTCAAGCATCTGACCACACAAGCCATAGGCTCATGGTCCCAGTGGATCTTGCCTGATGTATTGGAGAAGGTTTGGGATTGCTGACGAGGCTTCTTTGACTGCCAGTGCTGTGGTCTGCATTACCTTAGCACCTGCACCCCTCAGCTGAAGCCAGAACCTCACCGCAACAGACCCAAGGAAGAATGACAGTTCCTGCTCCAAGAGCTTGCATTTTAAATAGCCAAGACCAACAAATAGCAAGAAGAAGGTTCACTCATGGCCATTTGGCAGGTCAGTGCTGATGCTGAATCAGAATCCAGAGCCCCTCATGTGCTTAGTCCAGAGACGTATCTGTTGCCAACCCAGGGAAGTCACCTAGCTGCTCCTAGCTCCTGTGAGAAGACTCCTTTTCCCTTTTGCCAATGCCTCAAGTTTTTAAGTAAAAGTAAATGTAAATTGTACAGAAGCTGAACAAGGATAACTGTAGTTCTTCACATAACCTCATTTATACTTGAAGATAGCCTTGCCGGCAAAACCTTTTCCATCATTTTCATTCTAAAAAGATAGTAAAATAAGGTATGCCACCATCTTTGAAGGCTGAATACTTTAGAACCTGAAGAAAAACCTTTTTGCAATGCCTCTCCAAAACACTAGAATCATCCTTGTTTTTGCTATTTAGCTCAAAGGGTTCCTTTTGCCAAGACACCGTGTTCTCTTGTAAGATACACAGGCACTTTGACAAGGATTCCCTGTAACTCTTCTCCAAATGTTTATGTTTCCTCTACCGAGATCAGAGGACTCTCAGGCTGCATGAGGATCTCCTCTTGTGCGTTTCCCTTTCAGTATGTGGCCTTCTGCAGGAGCTGAAGGTCTTATTGCCTTTTGTTTATTTTGAAACCAGGCTTAGGGACTGATTCTGATCTACCTGACACTGAGGTAAATCAGGAGAGCCACAAGGAAGAGAGGCAGTGCTTTCATGGAGAAGCACCAGAAATGTGCTCAAAATTTGATTCGCACCAGCCATGGTATATTGAGAAGTCACAGATCTTGCTGTGAGGTCCGAAAAAAGATCCTGAGTGGGAAAGGTTTTTTCAAATGCTTTCAGCTTTCCAGAGGAGGCTTAATGAAGAATATACAGAACCAGCTACATGAGAGTGCATGTTGCAATAGCCTAGCCTGGGACAGCAACTTTGCCAGGCACAATGGGACTCCTATACCGGTTTTGTCTGGTTAGTGGGTAAGGACTTCCAGCTCGCATATAGCCTCTTTGACTACACCCATACTACTAAACCAAACAGGGCCAACGCATAGACATGGGTGCTGTTGCACAGTCATCTCTGCTGACTCATTGCTAGCGTGCTACACTACGCGGGAAGCCGCGTAGTAAATACACTCCCTTCTATATCTATATTGTTAGGCTGTCCTGTGCCAGCTAGCGTTCCTGGGCACTGTTCAAGGGAGAGCACAAGGCAGGGACTGTTCCCAAAAGTCAGGGTAGACGAATCCGTTATGTTGAGGAGAGGCAAAGAGAGTTTAGCCATATGGATGCAGGCCAGTCCCTTTGCTCTCGTTCACCCTGCCTGTGCTATGTGGTCGATGTTTTTAATATCCATAAGAAAATTTCACAGATACAACAGCCTGGATGCTGTGAGGTAGGGATCCATACCAACCCTCTAATTAGGTCATTACCGATTCTTAATAAACATTGCCTTTTATATTTTAAGTGGGGTCACTTTCGTTTTACAGAAAATGCTCTCCTTGGCTGCATGTAAACCTCATTACTAATAGGCGAGCTTCCTTTTTTTTAAAATATGCAGCTGTTTCGATTGTTGTTAGGCCTGCATTTGGGGATTATCACTTTTATTTCTGATTAAAATATCTACATGGTAATGTAATTGAAACAATTGTTCCAAACTAAATGCATTGGTTGTGGTTTTCATTACCAGGATAATCTTCCTCTCTCCCTCACACCCAGAGCAGTGAAATCTTTCCCTCTCTAGCAATATAAAACCGCATCAATGTGCGCAGCAGATTTTAAACGGTTTGCTGCTCACTACCCATTAAACTATTTTACAAACAACAATGAAACAGGAAATAACAGAGCATGCTCTCTGTATTAATACTTGGGCTAAAACACTCAGAGTTTCTCTGCAGTTCATAAACTGCTCCAGCTGCGTGTTCGGAGTTTATGACATTTCGAGAACCGTGCTCCTCAGCAAAATTAAAACCTTCTCCACAGTTGGGACCTGCTGCAGCCCCCTGGGCTCTCCCGTGCGGCGGAGGCGGCAGAGATGCCCCGCCTTGCCGCACGATGCCAAAACCCAAGGTAGCTCCCAGGCTGCTGAAGCGAAGCCCTCCCAGCACAGGAGAAATACGGAACGTTCGTTTTCTCTCTGCCGTAAATACAAATAAATCAGAGGAGGAGCTGCTGATCCCGAGGCGGCGAAGAGGAACCTCGCGGTGGCGTCAGGCACGGCCTGGGCGCGGAATGGTGGAGGAGTACTGCCACCTCTTGGCTACGTGCTAAAATGACGCTGTGCGGGGGAAGACCGCTGCGTCATCCAGACCCCGGGTGTCCTCAGACGAGGGCGGGGGGGGGGGGGGGGGGCGCGGATAAAAATGCCTGGTTTGCTCCCTGTTTACACTGCTAAATAGTACTTGCACGTGTGAACGTTTATCAGTGCTTCCCGGTTTGGTTCCCCTCTACTATGTCTGAGGCCCTGTCCTAAGACGGGTGCCAGCAAAACACTTTAAGAGTCATTGTCTCACAGCAAGACCAAGCAGCAAACTCGGTTGATGTAAAGCAATCCCTCCAGCCTTTCAGTGCTGGGCTTATCCCAGGGCAATGACATTTGTGGGGAGATTTATGTTATTTTGTTATATGGTGGTGGAGTTCTTCCAAAGGAATAAATTACGTATCAGTGCTGCACTGACGCTGGGCAGGTAATGATAGTCTCAGAGGGGACTCAACAACATCTTGCAAACATCTGTGGTCATTCGTGCGAGTGCCAATTAACCTGTGGTGGTCTGGTAGATGAGGAGGGCCGTATCAGGTTCTGGAAGTTAAGAAACTTTTAAGAAAAGGGGGGATGTTTCCAGACGCTGGCAGAGGAACTCTTCAGGTTCTTCATGGAAAACAAGAACTGCATGGTGCTCTGTGCTGCTCTGCAAGCTGTCAGCTGTCCAGCGGTAACTGGTTTCAGTAAGTGCAGGGAAGATGGTAGGGCAAGAGCATAGTGATGTGGGCTCATTCTTTTCTGCCACTGACTCAGAGAACATCTTCGAGTCTGCTTTTGTGTATATGCTTCAGCCTCCCCTGGTAACGAAAATCTGCCCGCCTCCCTAAGGGTCCTCAAGATGTACAGTCAAAAGAGTTGTAGCTAGTGCCAAGTTATAATCAGCCCCTTTGCCCAGACAGCTCCATGCCTTGGGTCCCTAACATGCACAGGTCCTTCTGCTTAAAACCTGCGGGCTGGTTTGTGCCTGGCAGGAGAACGCCATCATTGATTACTTAATCTGGAGAGCAAGAATGGACTGAATGCGGTCTAAACGACATACCTGGAGCCACTCAAGGCTATACAAAGCAGGCAATATATACGTGAATATGCAGCGTGTGTGAGTATGCATCCGCACAGATAAACTTGCTGAAGAACGTGACTTTGCACTGACACCTGGAGTGGTTCAGCAGATCTCACAGCCATGCCATGGGATCTTTAAGCCATGCTTTAAAATACAATTTTTTTATCTATACTCTTCAACAACTACTTCAAAACTACCTCTAAGTTTATTGGGAGATCCCAGCTGAATTCAGGATCGAGGACAATCACTGTGATCTTTCTCTCATATTTCTACATAAAACCTTCCCAACTTATGTGATTGCCACAAAGAGACAAAGTTTTTTAGTCATCGGTTTGTTGGTCTAAGTTTATCAGTCGCTCAGAACACCTTCCTGAAGTGAGCTGGCAAATGGAATTAGAGTTTTTTGGGTTTTTTAAATAAGAGAACCCGTATTGCTGTTTAAATACAAACTACAGAGCGGAGGTTTAAGCACTTCCTTTTTATTATTTTGGGTTTAGTTTTTCTGATAATTGGAGAAACCTTCAGGAGGGGTTTTAGTTTTGCAGGAGGACTCCAAGAGTTGCTTGGCTCTTTCCCTCGCTACGGGTAACAGTCTTATAAAAAGCTGACCCCTGTGACTGTAAACAGGAAAAAAAAAAAGAGTGTGTTGGGAAATGCAATAATAGTTTGTCAGAAAAAGCAAGCAAACAGTATCCGGAAAGCCCATATGTATTCGCCTTCCAAAACTGCCATGAAAATTAAACTTTTCAAGATGAGAAGTACTTACCAGAGTGGAAATTAAAATTAAAGTGCTGAATGTCCCCAGCTTTACACTCTATCATGAAGTCGGAAAGTCTTTGCAATCCTTTGCTTCTCAGAAATCATCCTCCTTATTTCTGAAATGTTTTATGGTAGCACAACTTAATAGTAGGTTTCCCTGTCTGTTTTGTATGTTTGTATAAATAAAATTTGACTTTACAAAATATTTCTATATCTCAGGCCAGCTTACAGAATAATTATAGCATTAAAAACTAAACTTTTGCAAGAACAACTCTGGTACATTGTAGAATCGCTTGGCTTTTTGTGTGTTGCTGTGAAACATCCTCAGCCTGCATAGATGCAGAACATGTTTAACCAATTTTTACAATATAAATACTTTGCAATAAAGAACGAGGCCGTACTTTCATGTTTATGTGTCAGACACAGATCCACACTGTATCCTGCCAAGCTTTTGTAACATTTAAATATATGTACATATATATATGTTTTAATAGTACTAATTGCCTGATGAAACATTCTTCCGCTTCCTATTCCCCCCCCTCAGGAGGCAGCTGTTTATGGCATGCACCGCAGTGGGGGAGAGCACACGGTTCAGACTTAGGAACAGGGTGTAATCAAGGCAGCTATAAAAATCATTTCACTTTGTAAAGGTTTCTCAGGTTTAACTGAGCTCTTAACAGGCACTGTAAAATGTGATGGTGATGTGATTGACAAAATTTGACCATATCTTTCTGTATGAGATCCTGAGCAAAGGTGTATTGCAGATTAATTTCGACTCCTGTTTCACTCCAACTTTGAAATTATCCAGACAACTGGAAAAAGAGTTCTGAAAAACTGCAGTGCTTGGACTTTATCTTTCAGTTCTGCAAACAAAAGTTTGGTCTTCTTATCTGCTCAGATATATGGTTACTTTCTCTTCTTGTTTTAATAATAGAGGCTTCATCAGTACTCAGGGTGATGGAAGTAACGTGTGATGACCTCGCTAACAAACATCAGAAGGATTCTGTCACAATTTCATTTCTATAACATACTGTATTAGTTAAAAGAGAACTTCATTATCTCAAATATAACATTTTGAAAGTTTTTAACTGCTTGATCAGGGGGTCACACCTCTAAAGCAGATATTCACTCACAGCTGCCAGTATATACTGGCGCTCTTCTAGCCTAACCACCTGAGTAACTTTTGCTTCTTTCACTATGCAAAGGGAGCTCCTCTGTACAAATACACATACATACACACACCCCTATCTGCCTGACTCTGGTTATTAAAACCAGAATAATTTTAATTTATAGATGTGATTTTCTGCCACTTGGGGCTTTTGCATCCCACTGAGCCTGAGCAGGAAATCCGCAGGCAGGAGGCTCTGTGGCCAGGGGCTCCACCTGGCCCTTGTGCACTGCCAGGGAGGAAACCTGGTGTGGAGCAGGAGGTGCATGGATCTCACAGCAGCACCCTCCCCACTCACTGGGACCCCCTGGTCGAAAATCTGCAGTCTGTGCATGAAGAAGGAGCAAAATACACTGCAGAGAACATTGCATTTTTCTTTGCAGAGTTATTGTCTGTGCTGTTAAGTTTCAGACATCACTTGCTTTGGGGCTCCTTCTTATGTGCTTATTCATATCAGGTAGCACCGTTGAAGTCAGCGCTGTACGAATAGCATTTATATAATGCTTGGTAAAAGCCTACAAAGCCCTGTGAGATGAGTATCCTTATTATTGCTTCTGAGTTATAGGTGAGGGAATTAGCACAGGAAGGCTAGCAGAGGAGACTTGCCATTCAGAGCCAAGTCATCGGTTGTTTTAATCCACCCCTAACTCTCCATTGTCCAGTTACTTTAGGTAATTGCCTTTCTAGACTCCCCAGTGAAATAATATTCATCCCCTGACATCAGCGTGTGCTGGTGCTTTCCTGGCAGAGCACGTTGGCCGCTTTCTGCTTCCTCCATTAACAGAAGAAAAACCAATTTTTCCCTCCTTCTCTGCTGACTTTGTCTCTTCCTCTGCCCTCATCCCTGAAACACCTAAGGTAGTGGGCTTGTTCTACAGAGTCCTAAAAAGGTACATCATGTTCTAGGCTATGCTGTCCAAGCTTAGATCAACACCCAATCTAGAAACCATAAAAGCAAAGGAAATCTTGTGGGAGATTGTTGATTGCAAAAAACTGTTGGGGGGGTGCACAGAGAAACAACATTGGTTTTGATGTAACTAGTAATCTACCTATAGGGAGCAGAAAGTTACTGCTGGTTTTGATACTACCATTTCCTTAATTGTTGCCAGGATACCTGAAAGTGGGATAAATACCTCTTCTTGGCTGGTGCTATATATCTGCAAAACCTAAGACACGGGACTGGACCTCCTGAATCATCAGCTCCAGTGCCTTGCTGATACAGGCAACCGCACCATACATTAATTTATAAATAAATATACTGGAAGGATGTTGTTCAGCAGAACTCTTTGTCAAAGGCATACATACAGCAAAAAAGAACTAAGGCAGCTGGTGAAAACAGCGCTCAGAAGGAGCCCCTGGCTCTCACCCACTAGACCTCAGGCTTTCTGTGGACCATAACCACTAAAATAAAATAAGACTATTTCATTTTGATTAAAAGTATAAAAGATGGCATGTTTCCGCCATTCCTGGTTCTTTGATATCTTTTTGTTTCAGTAGGAAAGTTTCTAGTCTTCCAAAATTCTAGGAAAAAATAAGCAAGAGGATGAAGTCCTGCAAAATGGAAGAATGAAAAATTCCCTTAGCATCTCACAAAATTTCTCCACTGATAAAATCCTACTTTTACTTTTCCTCCTTTTGAAGTATTCATATGAGAGGAAAAAAGAATTACAAAAAGCTGTCCCACAGCTGTAAGTATCAGGCTGGCACAGCTTTACAGTAGGGTGTAGCATTTTTATTGTGTTTGTTTATTTTACTGATGATAAGGACAAAGTTTTATACGCCTTAATTTGGATCACTGCGATATACAGTAGTTAACATTTGATGCTATTAAAAACAGTGTTTCAATCACCTGGAAAAGTCAACGTAATTTCTGAAGATAGTAGAAACTATAGGTTGACTCTGTTAGTGACACGTATTTTCTACAGTCTTTGTGTTATTTATGCCTCATCTTACGTTTCCAGCTTCTTAATTAAAGTGGAAATTGAACACACTTGTTTTAAAAGGGGACAAAGTGGAAATGATTGATGAAAAGTAGCTGCAAGAATTGCCACTCTCTGAAACCACTTGATTTGGCTGTCACAGAGGACTTTCCAAAAGCTAAATTAGAAGGGCAAAACAAAGGAGCGTTGTATGTTGAGACTGCAGATGGTAGTCTGAACCCTGGGGTCCAGGCAGATTAATTTCAGTATGAATTTATAATGCTTTAAGGATATACTGTTGCTGTATTGATAACAGTGTAGTTAAAGAATCACTGTAGATTGATTTAAAAATATAGTAAAAGTGAAACCTTGCAGGAGAGACTAAAACTTCAGAGAAAAAAAGTCTTTCTTTCAAGGGACAGTTTGAGGGCTCTTTTCCCTTTTTTGAATATCCCAGTTGTCTTGCTGCTTTCAGGAGCTTTGATACTTGGCCAATACTTGAGCGCAGAGTAATGAAAACAAGAACAACTCTAAAATTCTGAGTCGTATTTTTTTGCAAATGCCTTTGAAATGTCTGAGGGCAGCACTTCTTTGAGGTTCATCTATTTTAAATGTTTGTGTTGAGCTGAGTATAATTTGACTGAGTAATATTGTCTGATGCACTCTAAGGTTTAGGGTCAGGGTGATATATCAGTGTGCGTTGCATAATGTTCCTCTCACAGCGTCCCATCTGAGCATTACTGAAGCAAAGGCAGAGTGATCAGAAAATAGCATGCTGGACATTGGCTTTCTCTGTTAAGACTGATGCAGCGGAAAGTAAACATTTTTTTGTGTTTATATATATTTACATGCATTTGAACAGCTGCAAGCTGACTAGCGTACCTAACGTAATAATGTTCTGAGATGAAGGGCAGCCAATATTCAATCTTGTCTCAACAACAGATTTTAAGTCTATCTCAAAGGCAAGATTCATGGGCACTAGATATATATTGGACTATTACTATATTTTTATATAGTATGAGAACTGGACCCTGGGTCCACGATGCTGCACCCTGAACACAAAGACCCGCTCTGCTCTTAGTCAGCCTTCAGTCTAATTAGGGCGAGAGCAGTGTGGGATACAGGTGCATAATGTAGTAACAGTGATTTATCTAGTAGGGAGAATGTAAAAAGACAACATGAACTCTCACTGTTTCCCTGGGATGACATGGCAGGAAATCTGAAGAAGGCTATTATGGTTTCGATTTGACCGTAAAGGACACAGGAAATATTTATTTAGAATTAGAATTAGCACCTGCTCCTTTGGTGGTGTGGTAAGAACTGCTGAAAGGTGCCATTAAGGAAATGAGTAGGTGGAGGTCTGGGAGGTGACTGGGAGGTCTGAGAACTGGTAAGAAGCTCTTTGCTAAGGTCCTGTTTGTATTTGTGGGGGCATGAGCAAGTACAGGGAAAGTGCCCAAGGTTGTTGTGTCTATATAGGCCTTCACAGGATTTAAGCAAAACATTATTAACTTGAAGGGCAAGTTTACAGTCCTCATGAAGATCTCCTAGCCCAACCGTATTCAGGTGATCTGCTTTCTCACCCAGAGAAGTGGCTGTGAAGGTAATTTATGACTCTCCTAGGTCTATGACTAATTATGCAGTGATTCTCTCCTAGTCATGAGGGCATGATGGACTGTTCCACCAGCCCATACTCGTCAGCTCTTACAGTAGTGCCTCCGGCTCTCCAGCAGGAACTTCTGTTATGTTGACAAGAGGGAGCTGCTGCTGAGAAGTCCTACATCAGAGAAATTCTTATCTAGGGTGAGGTTCCTTTGCAATAGTCCAGTAAAGGAAGGAAAAATTAAGACATCTGGTGTTCACATCTATAGCGCTGGTGTCTATAGTACAAGTGCAGTCTTTCAAGATCTGCTCATACTCATTTTCTTCAGTGGGATTCATCTTTCCTAATTTTAGGGGGCTAGAGTGTATGTGTCTACATCCGACCTAGTCAAGTAATCACCCCTTACAGTCATTTGAGACCCAGTTAGTTTATCAATGGCAGTCTGGGGCATGTCTCACCTGATCCCAGACTCTACTGGCTATGCAGAAGAGATCTCTATTGACTGTGAAAGGACTCTCAGTGATGAGCTCAGATATACACACTTACTTTATAGATCCATAAAATCAGAGAAGATGAATCCCAATCTCTGACCACACATTCAAATTTTGAAAGTGGATAGTCCCAGAGGACATATCAGGTCATTAGAAGACAGGAGAAAGGAGTCAGGACCTGCATTCAGGGATGGATTTACAAATGTTATCTTCTCCAGCTCATATTCAGGCCACTTTACGACCGTATTTGGCCTAGATGTGTAGATGTAACTTCACTGGGCCTATATTTCCTTTTCATACTGACAACTGTGCATGGACAAGGCACGGTCAGTACCTTGGCTTTGCAGGGCTAAGTTTCATCATTAACTCCTCCAATGCATATGAAAGGGAGTGATCCAGTCTGGGACAAAGGCTCGTACAATTTATTCTTCCCATAATCAAGTGAGAAGCAAAGACTGAATTATGTCTCTCAAAAGCAGTGTTCAGCCTGTGCCCTGGGTAGGCCATCCTTTGAAGAAGGACACAAGGTACTCACTTTAACCGTTACGGGTTTGTTTTAAGGGAGCTCGGGTTCTGTAAATAAGACAGAGCAATGTTTTCTTCTGGAAACCCACACATTTCGCAACAGCTTTCACCAGCTCTACCAGGAGACAAACAAGTAGCCGACTAGCAAGGAGAGAAAGCAAGCCCTCTCTTCAAACAGAGGGAGCACAACCACAAGCAGTGGTGTGTGCAGCTTCCCCAAGCACGTGGCAGTGACATGCCGGAGGGTGAGATGGGCTTGCTGAGGGAGAAATTCAGGTGGAATTTGTTACAAAGCAGCTCTGCTGGACAACTCTGCAATAAAGCATTTGTTTTGAGGATATTCATTACCTCAGTTCTTCCTGTGAGCCGTTATTCTAAGAGCGTAAACACAAACCACGCCTTACGGAATTAGACCCGATGTGGCCCTGTAAACTGCTCTGACATTGCCTCTTCATAACGCATCTGTTTTATCCCATGCATTACTTTTATTGCCCTTGACTCAACTCTCTGTGTCCATCTGGAAATGCAGAGACCAGAACTGTGCCCTCCACTGTAGATGCCGGCGGACAAAGCTGCCAGAATGTGCTAGAGAGTACTGCTGGCGAGAGTGACCAGAGAAGATGTTTTTATTGCAAACAGCCATGTAGGTGGATAACAACTCTCATTTGAAGAATTTTGTGTGGTTCTGTTGCAGCCTTCTTCTTTAAGCAGTGAGCTACTCACGCAACCAAAACCTTGTGGCTTAGGCTGTGGACTTCTGGCTCTGGCCGTGCCAGCGGAAGAGGTTACAGCTTCTGCCTGCTGGAGGTTGCTGTTCCCTCAGCTGGCAGCTAAATTGCACATATGAGTACACCCTACCCTGATAAAGCCAAAATGTGCTGGATGGGCAAAGTCTGGTTATTTAAATATGGATCTGAGCTCCTGTCCTGTCACAACAGTACCCAAGCTGAAGGTTATTGCATCCTCAGTTGTGCTGACCCAACTGTTAGTATGGCCATGTTCAGACTAGCATTAGCTTAAAAATGGTTTGCTGGATGTCAAGGAAACAACAGTATAGGCAAAGAGCAAGACATGTGGTATTTATCTGTTACTTTTTCCTTCAAAAATAGGACTAAGAAATCTAGTTCTGTCGGACAGAATTAGCCACCATGAAGAAGAGGAGAAGAGCCTATGCATCCACCAAGACTTATTCAAGTTCTAAAATATATGACTCAATTTAGACTTGAGAGCTGCAAATTCAGGATTTAAGGGTTGGATGCATGCTTCTTACAATAAAAGACATTAACGGCATGTAGGGGTTTCTTTTTCTTGGCGTTTATTTTCTATTATTATACCACATAGTTCCATTCTTGAATAGAGTTGGTCAAAGAGCATACAAGAAATCTTCCTCTTCAAAAACCTCCAGCAAAGTACCACACCCAGTTCCACTATAACCTGGCTCCAAAACCAAATGCTGGTTAGGTCTTGGGGGATGATATTCTCCCCTGCTACTTGCAACAGGTTCCCACAAACAGTAGTGCGCCTCAGCTTTGACAGAGCATTTCATCAGACAGTGATCAGCGTTCTCAGTCAAAAAAGCACTTACTTATAAAACTATGTATATCAGGACCATCTGGAGACCCCCACCATAACAGTGCAATAAAATATACTTTAAATTTGTATTGTGACATCGTGCTTATTATAAGTTCCGTTCTTTCAACAGACGTATAAACCAATAACCTTCCTTGTGTTAAATATTCCCCAAAGTAAAGTAAATTGACCTCTTCAGGGATTTTCCAAGGATCAGAAAAATGTCCTTTCAGTATCTGTTTTCCATTATTGTAATTACAGAGGGTGATGATAATCCTTTCAGCATTATTGTTTCGACATGTGCATGATTTATAGTCGGACATCTAAGTTCATTTGATGCCGTTGTTGAGAGCAGTGCATTGTATCGGAGATAAAAGGAATGAAACAGACATGTAATCTGATAACTAACTTAACTTGTGAGCGGAATAGAAATGTGGTCTTATTTAACGTGATTATAAATAACTGCTTAAATTTCAAGTCATCAGTGGAGTGTTAATGCTCTGAGATGAATATTATAAATAAACAATTTCACAAGAGGCTATTCAGATCAGCTGATAATATTCCAGCGAAAGGACAAAGAGTTTCTTCTGTGCACCCCAGCACTGAGTCCTGCTGAAACTCCTTAGCCAGGCAAAATCCTCAAGGAGATCAACAGGAAGTTCACATAAATAAGCAGCAGTAAAGAGTCTGTTAAAAGCATCTCTACTGAATTAAAAGCCCATCTTTTTTTTTAATAAAAGGGGCTCTGATAAATTGTGCCTACACAAATGCTTGTACATGCCGGCAGGATAAACTGCGTCTGTGAGGGAACAGCTTGTGCACAGAAGACATTTTCTGTTCGTGGGACAGGCGGAGGGTTACCCACAGCAACCTGTGCCCAAAAATGTTTCAAACTAGCATGCGGCGGGATTTGCTTGGTATGATGGCAGTGAATTCCTAACAACAGCTTACCTAAAGTCCCCTGGAAAAGAAGAAAAACAGCAGCCTGTTTTCATACCAAATCTTTTGTCTTCAGAAAGAAGCACAGGCAGGTCTATGGGCAGGAGGTAGGGGTGTTCCTGTGAAGAAGCAGAGGAAGGGGTTCATGTCTCAGCTACTGGGCACCAGTTCTCACCACGCTGGGTAACACATCAAGCCTGAAATGCAGCTATTGGGACAAAAGCACGTTTTTGTTTCTGCTGCTCCTTCCCAGTGTAATAACCCTCAGCTAAAGGGCTGGGTCAGACAGCTGGTGTCAAGGATCTCTTCAGTGATCACTGATTCACGCAAGCTCCCAGGGCTCTCCAGTCAGATATCCCAGCTCTTTAGGGATATGTAACTCTGTGCAGGAGGTTCATGCGGCCACATGGACATGTCTACAGCTAAGCTGGTCACCCTCGGCTCCTCTTCTTGACTGCAGTGAGAAGCAGGTACTTTCAGGGTCTCATCCTTCAGGATGAGATGAACTGTGTCCCAGAAGACATTGCTTATCTCCAGTGACTGTGACAGTTGTATGAGGTGACTATATGTAGGTGTCTGTGCTGGAGATGTCAAAAGGTAACTGAGATGAGACCCACCTACAGTGCTTGGCAGAAATCAGCCTTTATTTTAAAAGGTTGGAGATGCTCTTTTTTTCCTACTCATGCATTGTCTTGAGTAACAGAGTCAGTGACACAGAGATCCTTTTCAGTTTTTTAAGTGAAAAACTGGGATACAAAGACAATCAGGAACACCAGCCCATATTTATTTTAAAATGGATTTATTAAAATGTGTTGAATCCTGGTACAGATACCCTTGCTTAGTAAAAGTACCCTTTCTTAGTTAAAGGAGTAGCTTTATCCAGTTTCATTCAATTTACCTTAGAAATGAAATTGTTAAATTGAAATAAAGCCACTCAGATTCTACCAACCTTAAAATGATGTGGACTGAATATAGTTTAGGCAACACATTCAAAATTTACTAGAATTACAAAGCCAATGATAGAAACCCAAAGTCCTTCATCTCAGTATTATGCTGTATTAGCTAATTGTTTTCTCTGAGATTTAATTTCTTTTAATTTCTGTGTGTAACTGGACCATATCCTTATTTGACAGTCATCCTTATTGCCCCATGGGCTGGACTGAGCCTTTGTGATAAATCCAGTCAAGTCACCAATTGATGCTATGCTGGCTTACATCAGCTGGAAGGTATAGGCTATTACTTACCGTTATCTGGGATTTGACTGAAAAAATACTGATGGAATTATTTCTATTACAAATATTGATTTATTCGAACCAGAATTTTTACAGAAAATTTTAACTGGATTATGAATAAGAATGGAAAAATTCTCCCTGAAGGAAAATCCTGTAAAAAGAAATCTTATGTCATCCAAAACATTTCATTTTGATAAAACCATAATAACTTGTTTCACTTAGTTTTTTTGTGTATGTGACATGAAATATCTCAGTATCTTAAAACACTTAATTTTAAAATTGTTTCAAAACAAAAATGGAAATATTTTATTCTGAAAATGTTAGCTGATAATTTCTAAACTATCAGAACCTTTTTTCTCTTTCCAAAGCTCGGGAAGAAAACAAATTTTAGCAAAAACAACCCAGTTTGTCAAAGTAGTTCCAGTGGAGAGTCTTACAGTCTGACAGCAGTTCTTTGTCCAGGTCCCATTAGAAACTTCTCTCCCGTATTTGAATTTCCATGTGAAAAACCTTTGAAAACAGGAACTAGGAGGAACAGAGTGGAACTTGTATTATTCCATCCTCTTTTTCTCCCTGATGCAACACTGATATATTCTATTAAAAAATGCACTTACCTATGTGTCATGAGATCAAAAGATATTTAAAACGTCAGCTGTGATGTTTGTTTAATTAAACTGAGTGATTTAATATTTATCTAATCTTTATATATACAGATTTTTTTTTCAGATTGTGAACTGTGTTCTTGAAATTAGCCTGAAAGTAGCTACATACTTGACCCTCAGCAGCAACAGCCAACATATACGGCAGCTCTGACATGCTATCAGAGTAATGGATCATTTTAAAGAGCCTGGAAATGATTAAACACGGGTGCTGCTGCATGCAGTCTTTAATTGATTGATTTGAGTTTGCGGTCAGAAAATGACTGTCAGCTACAGCTTATCTATAATTATCAGTAATCAAAACCAGACTTTTCTCTCTTCCTAATGCTGTAATGCTCCTTTGGTGCTCTTGACATATGTGTGACTCAGGCATGCATCTGCAGTTGCCTAATAGTGTTAGCCTGAATAGCAATACGCTGCGGTACGCACTCAACAGAAAAAGAATACCTTTGTACCTCTGAAATAATTGCTGTGAGTAAGGAGGAGAGAAATTGGCAGGGAAAAGTCTGAGGTTTAGAATATTCTTTTCATGTTGTGCTGATGACAAGGGAACAGCAGAGAAAAATCACATTCTTTCTTTTCCCCCCACTTGTTTGTGTACTGGACGAAGAGCAACCAGAGTGCTCCTGGAGAAGGAGCAGATTTTATTCCATATCAGTTAATAGAAACAAGCAAAATCATCCCATTCTCTTGGGCATCCCTCCTGGAGTGATTAGAAAGACATTTGCTTTTGAGGGAAGAGCCTGAGAATTGCTCTGAAACCTCCTTTGACTGCACAGCCTGAACAAGAAGATGCTCATTCTGCTGAAGCTACTGTGAGGTGTCATCAGCTTTCCTGTTGCTCCAGAAACACAAGTGGCTCTCCTAATATTTTTTGACCTATCTTGAGAGGACTGATGCATATCAGGCTGAAGGGTTGAACCCACTTCTGTCAGCTCCCACTGGATGCTCTTTGGGTGAAAAGAGGAGGGAAAAATCATGTCCAACTCTTTCTGAAAAAAAGGGAAAAACTTGCTCAAATCCCATTCAATTTATAGAACAAAATATTTAGTCACCTAATTCCAGAGCAGAATCAGAGTTATAAATATTAAGTGATAGAAGATGCTTCCTGCAACCAGAGGTAGGAGAATAGGTCAGAAGCTGATTAGGGTGCAAGTCCCATCGTTTTGCAGCATGCCCTGTTGGGTATGGTTTGACAGCTTACAGCTCACTTTGTTGGTCTTTGGGAACCCTGCTTAAGATCTCCAACCCTTCCTATGAGTCCACCTCTAGAATGTAGCTGGAGAACAGGCACCACATCACTTATCACTGCAGTGCACAAATCCAATTTAGATTTAGCTTTTCATATCTAAACTGAATTTCCCTTTCAGGACACATACAGGAACCCTGCTCTGTATAAAATGCCTTGAAAATTATGGACCAATGAATAACCCATCAAAATTTGAATGCTCGCATTTGACCTCCTCTCATTGTTGACCGCAGAAGGATTAATTTCCACAACATGTGAGAAGCACGTGAGAGTTGAGCTGTGCAACACTCAAGTTGGAAAACAGAAATTCAATTTTTATGGTATATTTCTGACTGGGTGGCAAAAAGAAGGGAAACGCAAAGGAGGGGAGGGTTTCTGTTTTCCCAGCAGAAAGAGGAAAAAAAAAAAAAAAGAAAAAAGGAGTCAGGAAAGA
Source organism: Fregata magnificens (assembly GCA_013389945.1). NCBI lineage: Eukaryota > Metazoa > Chordata > Aves > Suliformes > Fregatidae > Fregata > Fregata magnificens. The sequence continues at coordinate 115,325 of WAAD01001401.1, forward strand.
TGGTAGTGCTGAAAAGGGAATAAAATAGGTTATGTTCTACCGATGTATCTGGTACGTCCTGTCTGCTTGCAGTAACTAGCTCAAGTAATTCAGCAAAAGATGAAAACTGAAGATATAGAAGGATTCTCTAGAAAACATATTTTCAAAAGCAGCCTATCCCTCCAATGTCCATCTGCATGTAAACATCAGTGAGATTTTTTTAGAAGTTTAGAAAGGATAAATCTTATTAAATGTGGGTGAGGAAAAAAATAATCCTCTTCATCACGTGAGTCATGAAAGCATGTGGATGCATTCTGTATGTACAAAGATGAGAAAAGAAGACAAATTATGAGCAAAAAACCATATTATATTTGTTAAAGAAGAGCTGAATAGTATTTTATTTTCATATTTTGCATAAAGACTTTCATCATCAGTCACTTCAGTGAAGATACCTAGGGAATCTGCTATCTTTGTCCATAGGACTCTGTCTCTCTACAGTCTTTTGAGCAAGCATCCCATAGACATGCTTTAAAAACAGGTAACATCTTCTCCTGCTAGCTAATGCTGGCAGAGCAATGCATGCCTGCCTGCTGCTCCACTCCAAAACACACAGATTCTGGCTGCACTTCCCATTTTTTTATTTATATGCTCAAACTGCAGAGCACGTGCACGATGCTTGTCTGTCAGCACACAAGTCTTCTCGCAGAAACCTATCGAGGTATTTGTGGCAAAAGATAACATGCACTATGCTGGACAAGGACCTGAACAACCAGCGCCGAAACAATGGGGCCAAACAACTCTCACCGGTCAGAGATACTCACAGTCCAGAGCAGGATGCTGTAGCTCTGGGTCAGCTCTGGGATTTCTACCAGATCTCCTGCTCCCACGCTAAGTCAAAATCCAACAGTGGCAGCTCGGCATGCTTCCTCTCTTCTCAGAGCGGGCAAGAATAAAAGATAAAGCCCTAAAGATAAAACACAGTCAATGTGTGTACCTCCTTTTGTCTTGCTCCCTGTAAAATGGATTGTCAGTGTCACTCTGATACCATGGCTTTTAGGTTTTTTTCTTAGAAAATCCTTATAGCAGAAAACACTGAAAAAAAAAAGGAAAGAAGGGGGAAAAGGCACATTTGTGCTTTGATACTTTGACACCTGCAGAGGGGAGATCCCTGCTGTTCCACGACTTCCCCCATTTATCAGGGAGGTGTTGCATTGCACTGGATAGAAATGCTACGCCAGAAAATCTTAAAATGTTGCAAAGGAAGGTGCCAATGGAAAAAGTATTTTGGCCCCCTTTGAATTCTGTCTGACAAGTACTTAAAGGAACCACATTTGACAGGATGATAAATTTCTGCTGCAGTTTTTGAGATTGAAAGTGCAAGTTGGCACACAGTGATCCCATTTCTTAATCAGTTCAAGATGGACTTGGAAGGGGCACATTGTCTTGGTCTTCCACATCTTGCACAGAAAGAGTGTTTAGCATCAAGCTTAAATTTCACTTCTGATTTTCTCAGGTGGCTATGTATGCCACTGAAAAACTGATCACAGTGCTGGCACATTTGCTAATCTGAAATGTAAACTATATTCTAGTGAGATGTTTCACATGTTGCTATGAATGAGGTGAGAGCTGAGGCACAGCTCTGTTATACCCAGTAGCAAAGCTGGAAGAAAAGGAACCCCTGCAGTGGTAGAGGGGTACAATTGGTGACAACCCTGGTGGAGACTCCTGCAGCCTTTCAGGAAGCAACACCTGCCATTGGGTGTTAGCGTGGGAGGTGAAGTCAGGAGAGGTTAGCTTGTGCTCTACCAGACCCTAGAAACGGTATTCTACATGGAAGCTGCGTATGCACGTGCTGGTGTTTTTTGCTGCTAGTCACCACATGAACTGATGTGCACCAAAAGAATGGAAATACTCCCGTTGACTTCAACAGTGGTGGAGCAGCTCCTGGGAGTTTAGATGGGATAAGCAGCTATGCGTCTTCTCTGATTGCTAAAGAGAAGCCAGCAAAGAAATATAGGTTCATCGCTTCGTAATTTACAACAAAAAAGTTATAATTGTGCTCATTTAATCTGCCACCCTGTACAACATAAACCACAGGATTTCTTTAAAATCTGTGGTTTGGATTTCAGCCTCACTCCTCGTTGAGCTGTTCACTTTAACTAAGCTCACTGTAAAGGTCTATTTAAAGTCCTGTGTCTAGTCTGAGATTGTCATGCCTCATCTTCAAATTGATTGCTTCTCTAGAGCCTAAAAGCTCCTCAGGAACACTTTATAGGTTCCTTTTCCATAATGTTATTGACTAAATTTGCCCAGAATTCCCAAGACCTCAGAAGACTTCTACATTACATGTTGTTTTATTTTTGTGTCTTATTGGAGGCTGCTTCCTTATACTTCTGTGTATGAAGATGCAAACTCCCACACAAAGAAACCCACAGACCGCAGTAACCTCTTGGATGGGGGAAAAAAGTCTCCAGTTGTTATGTCCATTTTTGGAAAGTGCATATGAACTACTCGTAATCTGAGTTCATCCAAAGCTATTTTTGAAGTCTAGCTGTCAGCATTTTTGTCTCAGCAATATTTCTGCTCTGCACTGAAAGTCACTAAACTAGAACATTGTGGCATTAAACTTTCAAAAAGAGGAGTAAAAAATGTTTGTGTTGAGTTGAATGTACTTGTAAAATAGGAATAAAACTAGACAGAGCTTATCTCCCACCCCAGGAAAAGCAGCCATGGACGCATTTTATCCTTTATTTTCTTATCTCTCATCATAAAATGTGTTAGATGACAAGTTTGGGGTTTAGCTTTTTCTATATATCAGCTTGAACATTTAATTCTTTTAGTCATATGTCCATAAAATGTAGCATGATGGCACGTTGGCTATTGAAGGCTAACGGTTGCTATTTTTACCTCTGAACAGAGTTGATCAACCTTAGCCAAGACAACCAGAAGAAAAAAGTGTATATTAGCCACCAACTTTAGACCTCCAAAACAATGTCTCTGCCTTCAAGTTTTCTGCCATTTGCTAACCCTCTCCAATTCTGGGTCTTGCCAGGCCGCTTGGGTGAGTTTCTTTTATTCCCTGTGGGTACCACGGACCCAGGACTCCTGTTACTGATATAAGAAGGTCAGTTCCCTTCAGTGATCTGAACGGTGATTGTCCAGCGATGGTTGTCATAACTTGTGTTTTCAAATCTCCTTTTTTTTTCTGAAAGAGCACTATGCATTTTTAAGTAAGCTGTTCATACCAGTTGTTTTACTATTTCATTTTCAGAAGTCAGAGATATTAACAATAAAGGTTTTATAGGTGGAGAAGAGTCAAGAACTCTCTTTCCCTAAATTCAAACTTTGCAATGAAAAAGTATAGGAAAATATATGCATTTTAAGAATTACTGAAAATTGTTATAAATATAATAAAACTTCCACAGGTATTTCTTTTGAATCCTCTGCTTATTTTAGTCAGTCAAAGCCAGCTCTTAACAGTTATTAGCAGTCTGGTAACAATCTTTTTTCACGCAAGCCTCTATTACTTGTGTTTGCAATTCTTGTTAATTTACTCCCTAAAACTCTGAACTGTGATGGTCATATTCTTCAGCAGAAAGCTCCTAAATGCCAGTTTTCAGATCTACTGCAGTACAAAGAGAAGTTCATAAACACTGTGGACAAATCATTTTTCTTAAGTAATATTATTTGCTCATATTATTTTAGCTTAGTATTCTCACTTGATGATAATGTGGGTATATAAATTGTAACGATCATTAAAACCTCAGAGTTTTGTAAAAAAGGTCTCTTCATCCCAATTGAACTGCTCTTACATTAGTTTGCTGGTATGTTCTGATCGGGCACAGACAGAAAAAAGAAAATTTCCAAGAATTAATATCTCTTCTTAAAATAAATCTTTGCTTCTAAATATGAAAGATAATTTTCCCACGAAATGAGACCCATGTGCTGCAAACATTGTTTCACAAAGACCCTGGAAAAGGTAGAAGTAGAGGATACATGTACATTCCTGTGCATATCCTATAACCACATCAGTCCTTTGCTAAAGAGTGATCCTAAGACAAAATAATATCATATCACCTCTTTATAGGAGCGATGTCAGAGGGAAGCGATAAGAATGACAAAAATCTAAGCTTATAGACAACACTTTACTGCTCATAGCATGTAACATGCAATTCTAATAAAATCTCGGAAACAGATTCTGGTAGCAATTCTAATAAAAACTAGGAAACATTATATTCTACTAGCATTCTGGTATTATAAGATTTGTCCAGCTAGCAAAAGAAGCTATGTAAGATCACTTGGAAGAGATTCAGCTAGTTATACAAGTTGTTGTTCTGCTAATGTGATGGTTTTAACCCACTCTTTTGAAAAGGCAAACCTACACAGAAAACGAACAAGTCTTGACAAACAACTTGATAAAGCAACTGAGTACAGGAGGCTGCTTCCTGCCTTTTAAAAGACTTTCATTTAAAGTGCTATAAAAGGACAGAGCACAGAAATGAAAACAGAAAATCAAGCAGAGTATAAGAGTGATATTTGGGACAGTGGCCTCAGTACCTTAGTATATGTGTAATATGCACAGGACTACATTAAAACCCTCTACTTATCTTAGTTCCTCCTATTTAAATTAAATGCACCCATAGCACAGGAGCAGGTGAACACCAGTTGGTTTTCCATACGTATGAAGGATAGGCTAAAATAATTAGGCATTTGAAAAGAGACTGGGGACTTTGGTTGGGTTGCTAGTAGCCAGATATAACTTGGGTCCTTATCTTTCCCCAAAATTCAGTGCTCTATAAAAGGTACAAAGAATGATCTATTTGTTAGCAGCAGGAAGGAGTGTAGTTCCTGCTATGGTAGGAAAGGCAGTGCACTGGCTTGTTCAGAAAACAAACGGGAATTGCTTTCAGAAAGCTTACCCATTAAATATATGTTATTCCTTCTGCAGGGCCCTAGTGGAGTTTCTTATCCTCCAATACAGTGAGGCTTTCTTTTCACAAATGAGGATGAGAGAAATTGGTTAACTGCTTGCTTATTCTAGCTGGACCTTTCAAGGCCATTTTATAGTTGCAAATGTTTTGCTATGGCATTGTAACCCATAATTACAAATATGGATCTTTGGCAACATATTAGATACTCCAAAACATGAAAGTTTAATACTATTAATAACTGTACCCAGTAGTTATATTCTGTAGTTCATCTACGCAGCAAAGTGTTCTCTGCAGTGAGGACACCCAGGAACTTCACATTAGAAATAAAGAAACAGGAGCATGAAAAGGTGAAGGACTTCCAAAGAAAGGTGATAGGAGAACTTTGATGACTTGCCTTTATTTTTCCACCATTTCGTCTTCTAGTTTTATTATTCTTTATATGTTCGTATTCAGTATTCACCAAAATAGACTTCTCTGTGGTGCTTGACTGTTCTCATTCCTCTGAATTGCAGAGGTAATTAAAAGAAAGAGGGGAGATAAAGAGTTTTCTAAGATATATTTTTGACGGCAGTTTGGACTCAAGCCTGTGAAATTAGGAAGAGTTCTTAATACATTGGGCACCTCCTCTTTTCTAATTTTTACAAACATATTTTTAACTCTATTCTTCAGGGTTTTTATTCCCAACCTATGACATTTCACAGCCTAGTACAGTTGTCATTAATTAATGCTTTATTCCCTCTACGGTAGTCTAAAAGTCAAGATCTGTGGAACGTAATCCAGCCTAAGATAGCAACATAAAATGCCTACATTATCACAAAATGGCCTTTTGTTTTTAATTTATCAACAGCTAAATCCAGCAAGATGCTTACCAAAGGAAGTCCAATTCTATGGCTTACAGAAGACGTTCAGGTCTCTAATGACTAGCATCTGATTCCTTTTACAACCATCAAAATGCACTTAAAACATTAAAATAGACATTTCATTTTACCTAGGATTTGAGGTAAGATAGATACATAAGCCATTTAAGTTCTGCAAGGCTAGATATATAAGCTGGGGAAATAAAAAGCAGCCACTAAAAGCTCTGATCTTTTTCTTTAAAGACAGGGGAAAAAATGTACCAAACAGATGTTTTTTTCAAACCCATCTCTTTGTAAGCTGATGGTGAACTCCAGCTCACGTCATTTAAAGACCTAACCCTGGTCCTAATTAATCAGGAATGTCATGTGTTCTACTGCTGAAATATTTGTTGCTAATTTGAGAAAATAATAAAACATTAAACAGTTGTGAGCAATCTCAGCTATTGAAAGCTAATAATATCCAGCTCTTATTTTACCAGTGATTTCTGCTCAGCCTGACTGTGAGCGTAACAGAATTAAATGACTTCTGTGTAATACCACTAGCTGTTCCCTTTTTTTTTTTACAGATCCTTAAGGGCAACCCCACTACATAAATATGTCTCCTTTACTTGGAGTAATGGAACCCAGGCCAGGGTTAGTCCAGTACTACCCAACACTTGATTTTCTGGGTTATTTATAGAGATGATCTTTAAAGCAGCATAAATATGACCCATTTTAGAGTGACTGAGAATTTGGCCCAACTTCCTTGCCCCTCCCAGGGCTGTAGCTGTCAAGGTTTCGAGTAATGGAATCCAGTAGCATGAAATAGTAAATTTATTTTGCTTAGGCGCGCACACACACTCACACACACACGGTCATCATAATTTCCTATGACATTTAAGAGAAGAAAAACTCTCATACATAATATTCTAAAGGTTGAATATTTGGCTACCAATTTTTTCCAAAATAACTATTAAAGTTGTAATCGAAAGTGTTCCAGGCCACAGGGTTGGGTGGTTAAATTACACACTGAGGGGGAGATGGACTGTGAACACTCAATGTGAGCTTTATTCTCTCCAAAAATTCTTTCATTAGGGAAAACCTAAGACAGGCAACTCAATTTTATAATAAGAAAGTGCCATTTTTTTTCTATTGAACTGACCATTTTGGAAACTCAAAGGGTTCCAAGCATACTATTAATTTTTTACAATGTCAGCATGCTTTTTATAAACTGTTTGGGGGGTTTTTTTCTGAATTTTAACAGTCATCCGTTTTGGAAATATTTTATACTCCAGAGGAAAGATTTTGCTTTCCCCGAACTGGGGAACAGTATCATATTTAAGCCATATGATCTATTTTTAAAAATGCCATAAATATGGAACAAGCCCTTTCCAAATTGCTCACATTATAAACAGCGCCTAGCAAGAGCTGTAGCAAGGGCTTTGTTTGCTTTTGTTCTTAACGGAGATTTCTTGCATGGCTTTCCTCCGCAGGCGTCAGGGTGAAGGCTTAGCACCGCTTCAGCATTGCTGGGGCTGGGAGCATGCTGGCACAGGAGGCCACGTGGGTGGACGTATCTCCATCGTCCTTGTGGCTACCTCCTATGACGTAAGTTATCCAAAGGCCACTGAAGCCAGCAGGAGCCTTTCCAGCAAGGACAGCAAGCTTTCACCAAACCGTCTGAATTGGCATACAATCAGGGTAGATGCTCCAGCATGCAGTGAGATAGGAGGAACTGAGTCCCTTTGGGACTGACTGTGTTGGCTTGGTCCCAATTCCGCAGTGTCACTGTTGCCTGCCACGGTGCGTCACCAATATGGTCAAAACATGTTTATGAATTGTTTCCTCCCTCTCTTCTCCAAACCATCTCAACCTGAAGAAAGGTAGGGACGATATTGTTCTGAATCTGTAACTTTGAAAGGTCATGGCTTTAAAACCTACTCCGTTATAGCTGAAATGAAAACATGAGAACTGTTGCGTCTTTCAAAAATCACTGCGTCTTTCAAGAAGTGTTTTTCCCACCTCATCCGTACAATATTCTGTACTTTCAACCTTGCATGTTTCGAAGACAACGTTTTCATGCTGTGTTACGAATAAGCTACAGCTATTGCCTCTTTTTCAGGTTTTCTTTGTTGCTTTTTAAGTTGGGCTAATGGTAACCAGAGGTCTTAGAGGCAGATACACGTGCCCTTTCCTTACTGCCCCCCCATCTCCAAAACAGATTAAAACACATTCTCGGAGTAAGCCTTTGCAGCACAAAGAGCACAAGCTGCGGGGAGCGTGTCCAGCAGGAAGAACCTGCTCAGCCACAGTGGGGTCCTGGTGTTGGTGAGCAGTGCAGCTCTGCTAGGCTGCCTCCAAGAGCTGCCGAGTTTTAGACCACCAGCTCGCATGTTCCTTCCTCCCTTGCCCTGGTTTAACAAGGAAGCAAGGCCTCATCTTTGAAACAGAACTTCTTTTCAGGATTCTTTTTTTAATTTATTTATTTTATTTAGAGGTGGCATAAAAAAGGCACAACCTGGCAAAGGGATAGAGCCGAAGAATTTGGTAGCTCTCCAGAGAAATCAGTTACAGGCCTGGGATTTTTCCCTAGTAACCCAAAGGAATTAATCTCCTCCTTTCACATAAACAAGCCTTATGCAGAGCCTAGGTAATAAAATAATTACAACCACACTTCACATACACATTCCCATCTGCCCTTTTCTGTTCCGACAGCAGTTCTTCCTCAGGCTTATGTGAAAAGTCAAAAAATGATTAGCGGAGAACAAAAACAGATCAGTAAAGAATAATGTGTGTTTCCTTATTAGAGAGCCTAGGTCTTCTCCTCCCTCCTTATTCCAGTACATACAGAACTATAAAACACAGAAATGTTCACAGGATATTAAGTATTAAAGCACTGATGTCAGCAAGCCAACAAAAATTCAAAAGACAATATACAGAAGTGTTATGGGGGCCACCACAGTAAAGTATTCATTTTATGACGAATTTTAAAGTTAACCCAAAAAACCTGTAGATATGGTAAACACATAAATTGCTAGATTAACTAAATCACATTAGTCCCATACACTCTGCTCCATCAAAAACGATTTCTTAGCGCCATCAGATGGAAATACAGCTGAGTCCTCACATATTTACAATAAGCACCAACACTCTTCATGTTTTGGTATTCTTCTTCATCACTTTGCTAACAACTTACATATTTCCTAATGTTCACCAGGCCCAGACATGCATGAAGACAAGAAACCAGTTATATATATAATACGTAAACAGTTACTTAATCAGTGACCTTCAGACTCTGAAATTTCTTTTAGGTTAATTTACCAGCTACACTTTTCCCTTGTTCCTAGGGAAACAGCAAAATCTCTGTTTGCCTTTGATGTCAACAACTTGTTTACTATTAATCTAAACTTTGCATGATGTCACTGATACTGCATTGACATTGACAGGCATGTCACCAGTAATTGTCACTAAAGAGCTTGTGTATGTGTGCATACGTGGATGTGTGTGTATGAATATGTGTGAGACAGAGACAGAAAATGTGCACTCAGTCTTTTCAGAGCAAACAAACTGGGAATCCTGGCATTTTTAATCCCCGAGGTGTGTGCAGTGCACAAGGAGTGACCTGTGGGCGAATTGATGTAGAAACAGTGCATTCCTCACTCTTTCCTAGAAAAACCCTGCCAAAAGCCTTAGTAAATGGTGCAGAACAATTTTTTTCAATTGGGCCCCAAGGAGTCACAAGTAAGAAACAGAGAGACAAAGGAAGGTAGAAAGCATCTATGTTCAAAAGTGCATTTATAAAAAATAAAAAAGGACGGAGGGTAAGAGGAGAGGGGTTTACAGTATGGTCATTTTATCCCCTGAGTGCCATTAAATCTTCCAGGCTGCGTGTATCTGGGACCGTGCCAGGTGTTTCATGTCCTTTCCACAGAGCTGCTGAACATTCCTGCTAATGGCCAGATCCTCTCAGTCCTAAACCTGCCGACTCTTCCAGGTAAAAAATAACATTCAAGAAGGTGTTAGTGATGTGGGCTGAGCAGAAGCACTGCAACACAGGATCTGTGCAGAAAGGGTTCCCCTCTCCGCTCAGCGCTGAAGCAGTCAGAGCTTTTGGTCCCTATGGAAGTTGAGTGGCCTGTTCCTCAAATGCAGTGGTCTGGTTTTAATCTTGCCAGGAACTCAGGACTCCTGCACCCAAAGGGAAACCATCTGGAGACCAGGTGGGGTCAGTCTGAATGGGGGAGATTGCAAGATCAGGTCCTGCTGTACAGCACACACATCCTCAGCATCCTTTTTCTTTCTTACATGGGGTCATGTGGACAGTGAGGAACACTACCATGGTTTGTATCGAGTGCTTTACGTCTGAGGCTTGGCATAGTGTTTATGAAGTCTTCCTTTCTTTGAAGGTTTAATGGAAACACATAAAGCTACAAAACTGGGCATTGACCTGGAGCTAGAGTGCCTCTTAAATACCATTTTGTGTTTGAACTCCTTGGGTTTCTGTTCACTTACCATAATCTCTTTTGCTTTTTGTTTAACGTGGGGAAAACATATCTCAGTCACTCTGCAGGGTAAAGGCAAACACAGTTCTCTCATAGGGAAGAGTTAAATAGGACAATTCCAGAACTGGTCCTAGACCCGCTTCTGCTATATACATTTCAAAACATGTTGTGATGGTCTTGTTGCTTCCCCTAAACAGCTGGACACAGTTCACTAAATGACCTCTCTCCATACAAATTGCTTCATGTTTCCTGATGAGCCATCTTCTTTCTGTTGCTTTACCTTTCTTCCGGGGATTGCTCTCTTGTATGTACCTCCTTTGACTACAGTGGCTTAAGTTTTAAATTTACCCTTGATGCTACTGCTGTAACAAATGGGGCATGAGACTGACATCTTCTGGATATCAAGACATGTAAAACTCCCACTTTTCATTATCACTACGTTGGTCATGTTTTCCTAAGAAATAAGGAAAGTGCTTGCTCTAAATTCCTGTCTCTAACCAAGGCTTTGTCCACAGAGGGAAAGAATTGGAGTCTTTAATTGCAAATACATAGCATGCTTTCAAATTATTTTCCTTACTTGGCAATAGGTTTCACCGTTTATGTCCTTGCTTCCCCTTTCCTCAGCGGGAGACAATATGGTCCTCTTAGCCCCTAAGAAACTAAAGATCTTTGGTGTTTCTATGTTTATCTTGAATATCTAGGACTTTGCAGCAGTTGCTCTTTTCCCATATAATAAGTCTGTATTTCAAGGGTAATCTCTTGGAAAAGACACGGAGTGAATGACAAAGAAACACCCAAACAAGAAGAAAAGACCATGACGCATATGCTGCCCAAACTTTCCCTCACCTCCTCCATCCCCCTCAAAAGCAAACCCTCCACTAAAACCCAAAGCTCGACATGAAGCATATGTGAAAGCAATAACTTGCTCTGGAGAATCGATGTCTTTATGCTACCCTTTAAAATACTTCAGATAAATCAGTCAAACAATAATGGAAACCTAAATTAAACCAGTTGGACAGAGCCTAGAAGCCCAGTATTCCTGGAAGTGCTGAAATAACTTTCCCTATCAGCCAGCAAAAGGAAAGAAAAAAAAAAAAAAAAAAAANGGGCAATGGGGCGACCTTATTTACAGAACATAGCTGGTTTTTAAATACTCTCCAAACTGATTTTTATTTTTAAAGCACTGCTGTTGTTTCAATTAGGCACATATTTAGCTGAAGGAATTGCCATACCAACATTCAGGAGCCAAAAAGAGAAGTAACATTTAAGCAGCCAATTAGAGCAGTGTCACACGGCCCCACAGCAGCATAGGTAGGTCTGTGTTGCTGCTAAAGCAAAAGCAGGCTTCTGCCCCCACCTCCACCCATCCATATTCACAGTGATACCTATAATTATAATCATCCTGTAGTGCTTGGTGGTGCCATATGCATTACCCCTTCAAGTGGCACATCTGCTGCTTCTCAGTTTCCTCTAAAGATTTTGAGAGATAAGTTATGTAGCATCCTTGGAAGCAATTACCTGTCTCCAGTCACTTTCTGCTAATGTATAAAGTAAAAAATGCAAAAAACCCACCCTAAAACCAAGAATCCCCAGTACCATGTGTGTGGTGACCCCACACAGATGCCGGCAAGTGCAAGCAAACTAAATGTGCTCATTAAGACATGATAGCACTCCATGATGGCACATGGAGGTTGTATGGCATGTCATGCAAAGTCTCCAGCAGCAGAGTTTGCACTTGGAGGAAAAAATAAAAGGAAGAAGTTAAAAGATAAGAAAAAAGTAGTTACATTCATATTCAGGTTGCAGTAGTTTTTGAAAATACAGACTTTAATAACACAGCTTAGAGTTAATCTGCTGGCAGAACTGTTGCCATCATTCCCCAAGAAATTTGGAAAGGCAAGGGTGGTCTTGTTGCTGAATCACAGGACTGGGAATCAAGTTCTTGTTTCCAGAAAATGCCAAAGCTTCCCTCTGATCTTCAGCAAGTGCTTTAACCTTTCAGCTCCCTTAACCTTTCAGTTTTCACACAGATAAAATACCTAACCCATTTTAGCCCAGCATGTCCTCAGCCTCTTCCAAGAGGGATTTCTGAATGTCCCTGAGCCGTGCTGGTAGTGTGCTTCTAGGGCTAGCACTGAAATATTCCAGTGGGAAGTGCAAATAATTAGTGATACTGGAGGTTTTCTGTCAGCTGAACATCGTTTCTTTTTGTGAGGCTTTCTGCAGCTGTGCGTGTTGCCTGATGGTCCCATTCTGCAACACTTGAGTGAGAACTTCACCTACATTAAAACTGCATGATCAGGTCAAATGCAACTTGCATTTGTTAAAGGCTGAGCACCACTGATGTAAATATATACAAAATACAATAAGGTGAATACATTGAAGCTCAAGAAATATACCAAAAAGAAAAGGTTTCTTGTGTTAGAAAATGTGTATCAGCTAAACTTTACATTCGAAATGCTGGTCTCCTGTGGACCCAGAATATATTTTCCGTATGTCCATGTGTTGGAAGTTTCATAAAATGCTGAGCACGTATATTTAAAATAGCTCTGACAATGTATAAAAAAGCTCTAAAATATTATGACATGGCCAATTTCCATGCTTTTTAAAATCAATGACATGACACAATATGTTTTATGTGTGGAAATATACATCATAAATATTGGCCAATGTCATAATATTTTTAATGTTTTATATGTTGTCAAATCTGCTTTAAACACAGTATGTGTGCTGTACGTTTACTGAAACATAACTCAGAGAGATGCAGGAAATCAACTATATTCTTTTTCCATGTGGGTTTATTACATATTTTATGGTTTTGTTGCTCCTTACAGTACAAAGCTCTTTTTTCCCCATTTTTCCTTTCTCTTTCCTTCTTTCTTGCTCGGTTGCTTGTTTGCTTCTTTGCTTGCTTTCTTTTTCTTGCTTGCTTGCTTTTTCCTCCACTTTTCTTGAACAAGGTGAATGTTGTTTGAAAAACAAGAACAGACTTTGTCTTTTTCTATTGCTCACTTTTCTCTTAGATGTGCCTCTGACCCAGGTAACTCCAAGTCATGGACAGGTATTATTATGTTAACCTTGTCTAACCACTGGGAGTGAGGTGTTCATACACCCACTTTAAAACAAAGGAAATAGCTGCCTTTCCCAAAGTTCCTGTGGGGCCAGAGCTCCAACCCTCTCAGCCCAACCATGGGGCTGCAGCTCCACCGCAGCACTGTCAATCAAGCCATGGGATATCGCGAGTACAAGCAGAGCAGCCGAAACCATGCAAGACAAGATCATCCTTCTTTTCTTTGCAAGGATGTATCATTGCAAAGCAACAAAACCCTGCAAGGCAGGGTAAAAGTTCAGCTCCTCAAAGCTATCATGTCTCCAGGCTGATGGTTGTCACCTCCCTGACTTCCAAGGGGCCTGGTCAGTTTTGGTGTGGACTGGCCAGGTGTTGTTACAGCTACCCTCAGAGGATACCCCTGACATCAGTGAGCACTACACGGTGCCTGTGTTTCCCTGCGGACTAGACCCTTCATCCATTTCAGTAACGCAGACGTGACTGAACACTTGTCTACCTCCCAGTAGCACAATCTTCAACATCCAACGAGCAAACAATAATGCAGAGCCGGAGTTTCATCAGCATGTAATGCTATGACAGAAAATCTATAAGAAAGATACCACAAAAGATACACTTTCTTACAGGCATAGACTGAAATGCTGGTCCCGCTGAGGTAGATAGGAAAATCTTCAGAGTTCAAAAGGCAGAAGACTTTTCCTCTAGACTTCTTGCTTATCAGACATGACCATGAGTTTCTACTACAGAAAACTTTATAAAAAATTCCTAGCTATAAAAAGAGGAAGCAACAAGTAGGTCACAAAGATGACTTTTAGAAAATGTTTTAATAGAAAAAGAATATTTGTGTAATTAATGATGTTCCTAGGGTGAAAGGGAGTGATACAGTAGCTGACCAAAAAAAAAAAAAAAACCCCAACCAAAACAGAATAAGAAAAAAACCCCACGTATTTGAAAATGTTGTTTCATGGGTTTTCTTTTATTTTTCCAGGTTTTTCCCTTTCCTTTTTTTATTCTTCCTCCATTTTCCCTTTAGAAATGGAAGGGAAGCTTAATTAAAACAAGTTGTTCTGCAAGCAGCAGAGCTAATGAAACCTTGTTTCCTGTGGGTTTTTGTCCTATATCCCCTGCTGTGATAACCTTAGCTCCATTCTCATATCCTCTATGGCTGCCCTTGCAGTTCCCCAAAACAACCACTCAAATTCCCCATCATGTTCTTAAAATCCACTCTACACACGTCCTACCGTGTCCCCAGTTCCTTCCTAAACCGCTGGCTTTGTTAGAAATTGTAGCAACTTCATTATCCTTGTGATTGGCAACAAGCCAGATTGCTCATGTGTCTTTAAAATCAGTATTTAATCCTCACTCCAGTATCTTGCATTAATCTCAGCGTAGCCTTATACTGCAATGATCCTGGGTTTGGGGAATAACTAACTAAATTTAACTGTATTCTGCAATATTAGACATGCAAAAGGAACATGAGAAACAACTAATGTGAATGAAAATATAGCAAATACGTTCCAGAATAGCACTCTGTAAGAGTTCACATCTATACTCGGATCCATTAAATATTTTACTGTTAAAAAATGTTGCAACTGCATTGGCACAGACAGCCCAGCTTATGAGCCAGACCTTGGGCCTGCTACATAAATTACTACTGGATTCCCTTACAGGGTGAGGAAACCTGGAAACCAAAGCCTGGGAATTCAGTAGGTGGGCACTGGGCACTAAATCAGCATATATTTCAAAAAGAAAAGTGTTTGTGTCTGCAGAAGCAATAATCCGGAGCTGGAGAGCCCCTGTGCTCTGTGCCTGAAGGGTCTTTTGTACAGCAAGACTCCTGGCAGCACCGAGACATGGACCAGCTCACATGTTCCTGTGTCCTGGTGAGGGTGGGCCTGACCCATGTTCATTTAAGAGACCTTGCGAGGATGCCTGGGTCGAATCTGATACACGGCCTCTTCCTTCGTTTTTGTTTCTGAAGTACGTGCAGCCGTGCAGCTTTGACCCACCCCCATCAGGATGGCTTTTCCTCAGGAATGACGGGTGATTTTATGCGTTCCGGCTTCGAACAGCCAGGATAGGGCGTGAGCCTGAGTGCAGATGTTCAGCCCTTTCGGAAAACCCAGCCCTTTTCAAGTGCTTTGCCTCGGTCATCCAAAAAGCAAAGACACTGGCAGGCGTTAGTCACTTGTGAAACACTCTGGATGGGAAGGAGGGTGCATAAGCAGGATCAGCCTTAACATCTGAAGCGTGGCCACGCAGTGTTTTGCAAGTCAATGCAGGCAAGCTCTGCAAATGCTCTGAGCAGATGTGAGCTCTTCCTCTGCCAGTATTTGAAGGCAACCCGGACCCTGTAAATCCTGTTGGTATGGAGCCTGCAGGCCCTGCAGGCAGGCAGGGGACAAGGAGGTAGGCTGAGACTGCACTGATGAGCTTTCCTAGTGCTCAGAAGCATAGTCAGGGCAAGCTCACCTCTTCCTGCAAAAGCCCTTATAGCCATCCCATATGAAATAACCTTCTCCAGGCATAACTGAGCTCCTTCCACCACTAAGCAGAGAGCCAGTGCAGGGACCCTGAGGAGAGCTGTTGCCAAAATGAATCTATGGAGTAACTCCCAGCCTTAACTGACCTTATACAAGTGTATAAGCCAGCAGGTCATTCAGCAGATGCCTGCTCAGGAGTAAAGCTCAGCTACATCTCGACAGCTGTGAACAGCATTAGAAGTGCTGTCTCAGTGTGATGCACCTGGTTTCCAGCATTTCTGCTCTAGCTAGTGAATCCCAGCACCTGCAGCGCTTCGTGGCTAACTCCTGGCTAGCCAGCTAACAGTCACTCCCCTTCTAAGGGACGTAAGAAATACCTATTTCAAAGATGAAAAATGAAGAGAAAAATAAGTTATCTGATTTTGACTAATGCAATGGAGGCAATCAAATTAGAATATAGGTCCTCACTGCTCACCTTCTTTCCATTAATCTACTTTACTCCACTTTATGCTTTTAAGCTACCTTTTCCTGAGCCAAAAGTTACTCCAGTCAAGCTAGAAAAACAAAGTGTGCATAGCAAATATGTGAAAGAGCACATTTGTTAATGCATTTCCCCTCTTATTTCAGGAACACATTCTTACAATGTGGGCCAGTAATTCTGAAACTGGATGGGAGACGGAAAAAGATGGGGAACAGTTTTATTCTGGGAGGTAATCATGGAAAAAAGGAAGACGAAAAGAAAGAAAAGAATCTACACATTTAAGAAATACTAACCTAAATATAACCACTTGATGTACGGAGAAGATGTTAAAAATAGCAGAAAAGACAGCTCTGCTGAAAACAGCAAGCTGAGACAGAACATGAAGCAAAATTAGTGCCATCAACCAACAGCATGAATGAATTCTGGAAATATTTGTGGGATCTCCTACAATGCTTATCACTCAACATTAAGCCACCCAAGGCAAGTGTCCAGAAATACTGGGGGGGGAAGAAGCAAAATGTTGTTAGAATTTTTTTTCAGGAGGAACTCTGTCATGAGCCTTGCTAGGAAGTTATTTCTTTTTCTTTAGAGAAAGGCAAGATTTTCGTGATGTTTCTAAGAGGTGATCCTTGGCTCAGAAATTTTGCATCGCATAGGTTAGCTGAAAACACTTGGATCTGAAACATAATTCATTTTTCCAGAAGTAGCACTCTAGCTAAAAATGGTCCCCTTACACCCATGGAGAATGCTTCATTGTTCTCTAATAAAATCCATGGACAGATAACTGTGAACAATAGTTTTTTGAAAAGATGAAGTCTCCCAGTATAGCAGCTTGCTATACAATAGAGAGAGACAACATGAAGACAGACAACACCAACTTATCCAGCTAGGAGTGGAAGGAAGGAAACAGTCTACCATTATGTCAGCCATTTCAGTTTGGCTGGGATCAGAGCCTCAGAGGGGCGCCTTGCTCTGCACAGAATAAATACACCACTCCTGACAGCACAGAGGGCAAAGCAGAGGAAAACCACAGAGCTCGGATAATTGCACTTGAAAAGAGAGGAATTGCAAGCAACCTGGATGCACAGTTCAGAGGTCTGGTTCCTCCACACTCTCCCCAGGTATTTTGAGAGAGCAGGAACAATTACAGCTGCAGTGAGAGCGAGAGTGAAGGGAAAGGGGCAAGAGAAGGACTGCCAAAAATAACCCTCTGTAAGCTGCAGAAGCAGTGATTGAGAAAACAGAGTCAAGGCTCTACACATACGGCCACATGTATGAATCTCAAACAGAGCAGTGAGTGTTGACTTCAAGCTGCAGAGCTTTTTGTGGAGGGGGAGAAACCCCACTACCTCTTAGTTCTGGTATAACTATACTTCCACTTGCCACATCTTATATCCTGCTGTAATTGTGTCCCAGTGAGCCATGCCCGTACTGCATATGTACTTCCCAGCCTGCCCATATGCTTCTTAAGTGGTGAGCTCATCTAAATCATCCCTCTCATTTCCCTCCTACAGAAACTATTCATGGCCAGTCTATTTCTATTCTGACCAGATCGTTGATGCTCCACAGGACTCTGTGGAGCCAACCCTACCGAGATAATTGTCAGATTTAGAACTGGTTAAGAAAAGCTCTTCCCAAAAATATTTATTTGGTTAAAAGAATCCAAGAGATTCTCAAATTCTTGTGAACAGCAGGTGATTGTTTTTGCCAACATGTACCCTCAATTCTTATGACATCTTTTTATATAGCTGTAGGCACCAGGCACATTAACTTCTCTGAGGCCATGCTAGGTTCAGTCCATATCAGGCTGACAAAAGCTGACAAGAAGACACGAAGGTGAACTCAAGATGTCTGAAAAGTCATGTACGAGTTCATTCATGGCCAAAAGTTCTCGGCACACACAGTGGGGGAACAAATCGTCAAAGTTGTTCGTGGCCAAATTTCCAAAAGCTCCGTTTCCACTGCAGAAGCCAGATTTTCAAAACATTTTCTAGGCCCCTAAATAATGGGCTGTACTTTTATACAACTTCAACTGAAGAGGCTGAGCTCGCTTGACAGCATGGCCACTCATGTAGCTATTCAAAGAGGTGCAAGGTCCTTCTGAAAAGTCACAGCTAAAATGTGCTGGTTCAGAACACTTGACAATTGGGTATGAAAAGGTGAGAGAGGCTCAGGTCCTTCAAATACAATGTATTCAGAGGTGTTCATCAAAATAATTCTAAGCCTCTCTGATTCAAAGCAGTATGTATGTCTGTATTCACGATTTTCCCAAATGTTAATTTTTGGTGGAGGACATCAGCATCTTGTCTGGATGTGTGAAAGGTATAAGTAGAATTAATTGACATTGTCAAAATTTTGATGGCAGCAGGAATTTTAATGAAGGAGGGTTAGAATATAAAGTCTTTATCCCACTCCAACTGTAACAGCCACAGGAGCCTGTGCTGTACGTGAGTCTGAGCTACACAGATAAACATATCTACCAAAAGCAGGACTAGATGCAGGAAAAGGCTTACCTGCTGCAAAACCTTCATCATAGACACATAAATATGAGAGACAGCATGCCTGTCTCCAGAGTATGAAAGAGAGTGTGACTGTGACCAGGCAGGGGAGAAGAGACCTGAGTTCTTGTCCTCATATGGCACCTGACATCATACAAGCTGGAACAGAGGAGGACCGTCCCCTTCCTTGCAGAGCAAAAGAAAAAAGAGATAATGAGATATGTCACCATACAGTGTTGTGGCTGGGGAAGAAAACTGATAGTATCTAATAAAATTTTTTAAAATGGAGTGATAGGTGGGTTTTGAAGGATGTCTGTTCTAAAACAGTGAAACGTATTGTTTGGAGTGGCCCAATGGGACATAGCTATGAACTATGGAACAAAAGCACAGGAAGGAAAATTCAAGATAACTGTCAGGAAAAACTTCCTAATGGCGTGATATACAGCCTAATACTGTGGAATAATCTTCTAAGGAAGAGGTGGAAGCCCAGCTGAATGAGTAATTTTAAAATTAGACTGTAGGAAACAATTCAGCATTGGCAAGGGGAATGGACAAGATGACTTCATCAGCCTTTTCCATCTCAGATTTCTATGGTTCTGAGGACAACGAACAATAAAAAGCCACTGCACAGAATCAATCCCAGAGAGAGTTGCAATGGGATAAATGGGATTGGCTATTAAAAGGTGTAGATTGCAAAAGAGACTGTGAATGAGGAAAAGTGGATGTAAGGAGAGATGAAGTCATTGATATGTTTAGAATGCAGACTTGGAGGCAATGATAGGCAAAGTCCTGGGCAAGGAATATAAAACCAGAACAGACCAGCTTCAAAGAGATAAAAGACAGCAGAGCGTGAGGTAGGGAGGCTAGGCGATTTTACATGGAATACATTTTCACTTAGCAGGTGCTGGGTGTGCGCGGCTCACACTCATTAAGAGCCATCAAGTGTCGGGGCAAAGCCATTTTTAATACTAAAAGTTTATGTGAGAATTTAAAGATGATGCCCAGGTATTTGGAAAGATAGTGATACGGGTGTTATTCTTTTGCTTCACAACTACGCACATCTGCTGGGGTCACCAGCATTTGCAACAACAAAGGAAGTCTCCACTCATTTGGCTGGAAGGCTCAGGGTGCATGGATTTGTCGTCTGAGCCAATGCCATCATGGACTGTTTTCTCAGCCAGTACTGAGCGATTAAGCACATATGCTTTTCCTTTTGCTCATACCACACACGAACCTGGCTCTTTAGTATTTATTGGAGAATAAAGCACTGAAAGAAAGAATAAAATTCAGAATTCAGCTTGATCCAGCACAGGTAACTAACTATACAATTATTTTCTATTGGGGAGCTGAAAATAGACATCAGCTTCATAACCTGTAAGACTGCTCAAATTGTAATTGTGGAACTGAAAATATAATGCATTTCAGCCATTTTGGGGAGGGTTGGGAGTGATCTGTCCCTGATTTTTACAAGCGGATTTATGGTTTATAATTACTCAACCCCATTTTCAGGCAGCTCCCAAACTGTATTTCTGATTTGTGCTGTATGACATGTCCTGAGGTATTATTTCTTCTTGTTGACTGGATGCCTGGAACTTTTTAAGCAGTGGCATAGCAAATAACATGTCAGAGACTCCATTGTGCAAAGTTCATGAAAATTCCAAAATGCATAGATGTTTTCACAAATACATAGTGAACTTGAGAGTATTTGCAGAAAGCAAATATTGTGGGCTTCCCCATTACTAGCACACAAAAAGAAGCTAATCAAATGTGAATAATTTATGTCAACCAATTTCTTCAACCAGTTTCAAAAGTGGATAATGCCCTAAAATATTATGCAATTCAGTTAAGAACTTAGGAAGAGCATTAGAAAACGATGAATTTCTATACTATTAGAAAGTGATGTCATAGCTGCTAAAGTACCTGTTTAAACTGTAAGAAATAAAAGTCATTGTTCTCTGTATAGCAAAGGGTCCCATATTGGTTTAGGCAACATGCTAAAAGTATATGGGAAAAATATCTAACACGGGAAAGTTTTCCCTTTAACTTCATATTATGCAAGATAAGAGATAGGAAGTCAGTTCACAGGAAAAGCATGGGAAGGAAACTTAATTCAGGGATAGTGCCTTTACTGTATATATCTTCTGTTTCTCCTTAGAAGTATCATGATAATTACAAGTTTTATCAACTTAAACACAATTAAAAGCATGAGATTCAAAATGAAAGGCATACAGCAATGGGCCTGAGAATAATGACCAATAGTTACTGTTCTGTACCACAGGTAACACTTCATAAACAAGTTATTACAGATAAATTTGATGTAAAAGAGCAAATCTGCCTCTGCAATCCCTTGCTCAAAACTGAACAGTTGTTGAAATCTAGAACCAAGTCCCGATTAGTAGCAGTTGCAGATATTCATTCCCAAAGGAAAACCAGGAAGAACACTTTATTTAAAGCATACATTGTGAAATACTCTCATACATATAAAGATACAATAATTTCTGTGCTATAATATATCACAGAATATATAATTTCTGTAATAAAATCATTTCTGTCATAGGCTTCAGTGTAATATCTTAGGCAGAAGCTAGCAAATCCACCTACTATTAAATAGCTGTTAAGGTGTGATTTACTCATCCCTAAGCTGTTGATTCTTATATATTATCACACTGCTATTTATTATTGTTGGTTTTGCTGGTTGTAACTATGAGCGTTATTAGGTACCATAAATGCAGATAAAAGCTGCACAGTCTTTTATAATAAAGTCTCTTTAGGCTCTTTCCAACATAACCACTGAAACATTATTTTATAATCTTTCCCTCAAATAAGTAGCATCATTTTGAGGGCACTTAGATGAGGGAAGGTTGCTGCCATCAGCAAAGTTTAGAATACCTGTTCTTTAAAATGTATTCTAAAAGGATATGTAATAAAGCAGGGTATCAGCAAGCAGAAATTTGAAAAGGGGAGTTGCAAGGGGACCTGGACAATATATGTTCTTCTAGAACATTGAATGACTGAGGAAAAAATAAAAAAGCATAGTATAGAAAAGCAAAACCAAGAGTATTATGTGCAAGAAATGAACATATGTTAAACAGTGACTGGAGTTCAAAATTTTTTGCTGGTTTTATATATCATTTCATAAAAATGTGTATGTTTGTCTTATATGGTATTTCTTGAAAAAAAAAATCAATAGTATCATAATGAGCCTTCTTGAAATACTTACTACGTGAGCATAGGAATGAACTAATTTCACTGTTAGGGTTCCCTAGCAAAATGAAACTTAGTTCATTCCCAAAAGTTCTTTGAGCTCTGATTTTCCAGAGTGTTTTCTCTCTCTTATACCAATCACCTGTAGTATGATGAGCCACTGGAATAAAAATGCTTGCTGAAATAAGTATGTTTTTCTTGAACTGAGATTTTTTCTAGCATGAAACAAGGTAAGGTCGCAATGCCGCTGTTTAATTATTCAGCCCTTAAGCTGCCTGTTACAGTTCAGCGTAGTTACTGCCAGAGGGGATAACTTTAGTGGTCTAAACCTGACGTCTGAACAGACATCCTGGAACCATAAGGTTTGAATATTGGCAGAGCAGAACAAGTTCTTCATCCTCTGTGGTAGCTGTGTTGTACTACTAGGCAGTTATTGAAAGGGGGTCTTTAAGCTGTGCCCTTAAAAACCCAGAGCTTATGTGAAAATTAAAACTCCCATGCTGTTTTCCATGAGCCCATAAGCCTGTCCCAGTGTCGTGGGCCAAAGTTTCCCATTCATCCCCTGCTGGGGTTTATGTTGTTCATTTTCTGTCATCTACTGCAGGGATGGCTGTCTGTCAGCAACGCCATACTGTGAAACGTAAAGTGCTGTGGGAGCCTTTGTGATGAAAACTGCTACACTGAAGTAAATTGTAATTATCATTAACACATACATGAGCCACTTTAAATGCGTTCTGTCCAGACCACAGTTAGATCTGCTAAAGACTAATCAATTGACTTTCAATTTATAATCCTTTTCTCAGCTCACTCTGCAGTGCTTGGGGATTGTTTAGTACCTCATGCATTTAAGGCTCAAGCCCTGTGGTGATATTGCCTATTATAATGATTTAACACTGATTAATATCCAGCTATTCCTGGCAATACCAACTATTAGTTGAAAGAGAAAAGATTAAAAACCTAGTTGGGGCTTTCCCTGCTAGTTTTTGCGTTATTAGGTAATGAATTCTGTTGGTAAATATTCTTACATACCTTATATACTTTAAAAAAAAACTTTCTGGCTGAAAGTATATTTTGGCCCAGTGAGGATATCTTCCATGCACCCATACATGAACAATCCGTACAGAAAAATACGTAGAAGAATATGTCTGTGCATATACTTGTGTGTATGTGTGCATACACAATGCCCATAATGCATTTATATCAAATGAATACACTCCAAGTGCTTCACAGGCTGTATGTTCATGGGTCAGTACAAGCGGTGCTGAAACACTCTCTCAGGTGGAAAGCAGCAGACGCTCTGCACCAGCAGTGCTACACAGCTGTGTTTGCGGAAGGGGAAGTGAAGTCTTCCAAATTAAACTGTTGTAAAATTTAGATAGGCAAAATTCAACTACCAGAGTTGGACTTGGCTGGCATTCTGAGACCTTAATCCTTACTCTTGCAAAAGGTCCCGTGTGATGTCCTCAACCATAAATGGTGTGTCTCTGGTTTTACATCTCATTCAGGAGATAGCAACGTCTGCATCCCTACAGAGACATTCACCTTACACAGCACTGCTCTGCCACAAGAACTTTAGTTAGATACTTGCCTATTCTGACTGTTTCTTCTAACACCAAGGCTGTGTTTTTGGCTTGCTTATCTCCAGTCTATCCACCAGCCTCCTCACTTGCCACCCTTGATGGCTTCAGAAAGTCCAAACAAGCACAATGCTATCAGTGGGCTATTATAGGAGCTTGTTAAGGGAATGGGACATGAGAGAAGATCTGACATCAGCTTTTACG
>WAAD01001401.1:141341-236733 GCA_013389945.1 Fregata magnificens
CAGGGTGATGAGGACTAATCTGCCTGGCCCCCTTCTCACCTCACAGATCACACAGCAAAAATCTGCCCGGAGAAATCTGTTCCCTCCAGCTCTACATCTCCTGGGGTATTAATATGCAATAATGGGTAAAGCAGCCAAGGGCAGGCAAGACAGCTCTTAAAACACTCTCAGTGCCAGTGTAGAGGTCCTCAACAGGCAACATAAAGTTTAAGGCAGCAATCTCCAGATGCTCTGCTATTGAATTGTTGGGATCTGTATTCTAGCCAAGGAGTACAATTTAAGACAGTTCAGGTACATACATACATACACATTTATCTAACTACTAGCCAGTCTATCTATAAATGTTTTGATGCGGTAGATAGTAAGGTGTATTCCTGTGATCTTAAATATGAAGGCTCTGTAGACACTTTGTACACTCGTCTGTATACATAGTCTTAAAGTAGGAGAGCATGGGAATTACAAAATCAGGTTTATAAAACTGCTTCCTGTAGTACTGCCTCATAACTCAAAAGGAATGCAATTCACCAATGTAGTTAAATAGAAGTTTAATCTTAAACATACACTTTGGCATGAGAATGGCACTGTTTATTTCACTTGTAACGTTTGTTCTGAAGTGCAAACACTATTCCTACTCTAATGAGAGCAGCACAAAAATCATTTACCCATTAGTGAAGGAGAACATGAGAACAGAGATGTCAATGCCGCAGTTACATACATGCATTCAAGTGTGTAATGGCAAATCCATCCCAGAGGGCAGGAAAGGAGAGAAACTCCCTACTCCAGTATGTAAAAAGCAGATGAGAAATGGATCAGCTCGTTGAATTGCTGATGATGCTGAATTCATTCATCAGTATATATTCACAGAAACATGAGGTGCATATACAGTTTATGAATTGTACTGAGGAACTAAATCATCGAAGGGTTGGATTGTCCTTTCTTGCTCCCACTTTGTTCTCCAGTTTATTTAGCCAGCGAGCGCTCACAGACCCTCAGCAGCTCTGCAGCAGAGTGTGGTCTAGAGAAGTCTTCTGCACTCATTGATGCAAAGTCCTGGTGACTAGGGAAAGCAGGGGGCTCTTGAGAAACTCCAAATCCCCCATAAACTGCTTTTTTTCTAGGAAGTTATGATAGTTACTGAAAGAAAAAGCAAAAAAAAACCCCAAACCTGTTCCCTGCTCTGGCAAGTTCTCCGCTCCTGTATTGTTCTGGCATCTCTGTTGCTTTTGTATGTAGTCCCAAGTGTTGTCTGGCTTTTCATCTTTGTCTTTACACTGAAGACGATACATTGTAGCTAAAACACACTGGAAATATAAGAAAAAATATTGTCTTATTATCAAATTCTTTTTTTAGCATTTCAGAAAAGTGTGATTTGAGACTTCACTGCAATGCTTTTAGTGTTTCAGTCTGGAATACAGTTAAAACCCAGTCCTGCTCTCATCAAAGTCAGAGGTCAATAACCATTTGTACCCATGACCGAACCTTTAATTAAAATTATGAATATTTTTTTATAGGCCTGCTCTTCTCATGGGATCTTAAAGAACTAGCTAGCTATATGCTGTAAACAAAGGAATCCTTCTATATACCACTGAAGGTCTGCTACATCTTGGATGGTCCTTCAAAGAGGTTTAACAGCATATTGAAAAAGGAAGTAAAAATGAGTACGTCAGCTGAAATCAGAAAACTGGAGAGTATCGGTACAATATAATTATTTAAACTGGAATTCCTCCAGAACACTGGGATGATTATAAATCTGGATATTCTTGCAAGTCTTGTAAATGACTGAAACTCAGATGTGATAAATTATTCATCCATAGTGGGATCATTTGTTAATGCTGCAGTATGTATTAGAGTGCTTGCATATTGGAAAGACTTGTACATATCACTTTCTTCTCCTGCATTTCTTTTCTTTTAGCACTGCAGGTGTGCTCCATGTTTTGCAGGCAGAAAATCGAGCCACCAGTCCCCCAAAGGTCTTGCAACCTCAACAGACAAGATAGGAAATGAAGGCACAAAGGAAAATCTGAATGTTCAGGGAAGTTTATTGGTTTTGTTGTCTGCAATTTGGTTTAGATATCTTTTGACATGGACAAAGAGGGATCATACTCGGCTATAGTTCCTGATCCCCTTCAGAAATCAGCCTCTCCAACTGATCTAACATACTCATGTGCTGCTTTAAAGCTAATTTGTACAAACCGAAAGTAAGTGTGGGAAAAAATAGCCAACAAAAAATTTCAAACCACTGTTAAAGTAATGTTTTACATGAACATGTAAAATTCAGGGGGTTTTTTAATTTCATTTTTTGTGGGTGTTCCTTAGCTTTTTTTAAGTCTGAGCAAATTAGATTAGCAAAGGCTTGCTAAGGAGATATTTTAGCTATTTCAAGCCATTTCAGCTGTCACTGTTTAGAGACTGCCCAGTCACATTGGTATGTGGAGCACTTCTATGGCAATGGGTGAGTTTTGGTGATATAAAGAACTGAACTTTGTAGAAGAGAGGATGGTGGTCCTGCAGAGAGGACAGAGCATCTGCCTTTGTTGGGGTAGTGAAACATTTGGAAATGTTGAAAAATCTAAGTTTTTTATCAACCCAAAAGAATTCAGGAAAGAAAAAATCAGAGTGAAATTTACCAGGTCTGACAGTGGCCCATGATAACAAGTTTGAGGAATCAGATTTTTGGGACAAAAAAACCGAGAAGGAAGTCCCAAACCTCTCTTGCAGTTCATTAGTATAGACATGAACAGTCATTTCCCATTCCTATGTACGTGTGTAGCAGGAAGAGACACTGCTACTAAGTTTAATTCCACTAGATGTTTTTAAACTATATTAAGGAAGACAAATTTCTAATGCACATATGTACCAAATCAAACAAGTCCACTGAATTCTTAGTAAAATATATGGACTTTAGCATTGTTTATCTGTGTTGAGTTTAAAGAGGCTTCCGAGTGGCTTTGTACAATAAAAACCAATAAATACTATCTAAGCTTCTACCCTTTCTTCATTAAAGGTCTCCCACTGAATACCTGTCTTTCATGCAGCTGATCCAACACTATTCTGCCAGCAAAGTGCCGTTAAGGGATTTTTTTAAAACACTGAAATGCATCTGTCCCCTTGTTGTTCCAAGACCACTCCAGTTTCCATTGAAGCCGATGGGAAGATCCCCTTTGCTTTCCATGGAGAGTGGCTTGTCTCATGCTATATTGCATGGCAGAGTTACTTTACTTTCCATTGAAGAGAGACTGCGGATCCAACACTGCTCACCCTAACTTAGGGAAACCGTCCTTCGTGGCATGGTAAGCACCACCAGCTTTACATTTCTCTGACAGCGACCCAAATCAGGAAGTAGACCTACTTACAGTGGTACAAATAAGAAGAGAGGAAGGTCTGTAGAGTTTCATATTCACTGAAAAAGCTACATCACAATGCCATACTCCACAGATTACTATTATGTATAATTAATGGTCAAATATTAAGTAAATATTAATTAGTATCTCAACTTCTTGTTATTAAATTCTAATCAGTTAAACATGTAATTTATTTTATGCCATAATAGTGTCATAGAAGGCATTCCAGGGACAGAAAAGCTGTTTACCTTTCAGTTTTGAAGCTGAGATTCTTAATGAGGGAATTTTATATGAAATAAACTTTGCCAAGTGAACGCTGAATTCCACTCATTTTTCAGACGTTCCTCACTTCGTTTCTTACAGGCTCTTCTAATTATCTTATTAACATATATTACTTATTTCTTGGTTCTTTGCAGCTTGTATTTCCTTAAAAATTAAGACAGCATGTCGGATTTAAGCCATTCTTTTTACTCTCCACATCAACAAATTACCAGTGAGGGACTGTGATTCACAGTTATGAGAAAACATAAGATGCAGAACAGAATAGGAAGAGGGACAGTAGTGTTTTGCAGCTGTACACTATCTTTCATTCAGCAGAAGCAGTCCGTTTCCACAGCAGTTCTGTATAGATACAGATACAGAGCATCAAAAGCTGAGCAGAGAAGTTGGGGGTGATTTTGTGACTGTTTTTCACAGTGCAAAGAGGAAAATCAGAGCCATGTGTCCTTGACCGCTTCCTCTAAATAATGCCTTAAAAATCAAAACCATTTAAAGTTTATTCTCTCTACCAGTTTGAAAGTTGGAGACCCTTAGGAGACACCCTGTTTCAGCAGCAACACGAACAGATTGCTCTTGAACAGAGCCGAATTCAGTGCTTCCTTCTATAACTGTTTCTTGTCATATTGCAAGATTAGCTTTGAAAGATGTTGAAATGGGCCTGATAATGGCTATCACTGAATGCCCTTTGATGACTTAAGTATAAGTTTAGTGGTGTCATTTCCTGTGCAGTCAATAACTACATAAATGAAATAAGCAAGATGCCAAGAGTGATATTAATGTGCTGCTTTGCTGGCAGTCTCACAAGGGATGCAAATGACGATTAAACAGACATACACACTACACCGTTCAACTCCTGCAGTGTTTTTCCTTCCGGGTTTGGACTATTGCACCTCTGTAGGGCAGTGTGGGAGGACTGGAGCAGTTCTGTAGAAAGGCGGAGGATTTTAGTCTCCAGGACTGTGATTCAGACACGTTTTACAGCCACTGAATTCAACTTACACATCTAATTTAAATAAAAAAAAAAAAAATCCTGAATAGGCCCATTCTAGAACAGCCCTTGTCAGAAAGAAGCAAAACTACGGAGGCTGTGCAGCTGACATGGCCAAGGATCCCAGAGCACATCAAATTGCAACTGAAGAAGCTGCTAAGAGAAGGACTTTTGACATGTGTCTGAGCTTAGGCCACTTGACTGCACAATTTCTCTTGTAGCTGAATCTCTTTCACAACCTCTCTACTGCCTGCAGGGTCATTTGTCCCAGGAAACCCACATCACAGTAGCTATTTCTGCAACGGAGCTGCAGAAGAATCTGTGTCTGTTTAGAGACTTAAATATATCTGTGAATCAGGACCTAAATTCCAATAGAGATTACAAGATTGCAAGAACTTTTAGTCATTCAGGTACAAAACCCTTCATTTTTTAAACCTGCAAATATTAGCATGTTTATAGTCTTTCCAAAGGCAAACAATTCCAGGAATAAAGAGAAGGAAAGGGTTGCTTTGAGCAGCAAGAAACTGCAGTGTCTCAGGAGCCTCTGAGTCTGTTTATGAGTGTGACGTTGTGGAACATGCTGTGAATTATAATTGACAGCACAGACTGTAAAATTATGGACCCTTTCTAACTGCTGTCTCTGTGCACTTGAGCCATGAGGTATCATTTCTCAGGAAAATGCATTTCTCATCCTTTAATCTGGAACCACTTTCATGTCCTACACAGGCTCCATTACGTGCCAGTAGAGCCTACCTCTTCCATGAGGATGCTGTCCAGATGTCTGTGACTTACTGTCTGGGATCCTCATAGGGCAAAAGATACCCGACACTTGAGCCCAGAAATTTATTGTCTATACAGAAGTATGACAGCAAAAAAACTTTCTTCAAGTTACTTGGTGCTGTTAATAATATAACACGGTGATAACCAACCTCATAATCCACTTGCAAAACTACACGTTACTAACCGACCACAAAACACAGTTTTTCCCATTGTAGTATTGTGGATACTTCATGTCCTGCAGGCAAATAGCTTTGGTTAAGGGAGGAAGGTCTTGAGAAGTTTCATGGGTTTGTGACAAGAACAGCTTGTCTGAGTCTAATTTTACCCAATAGTTGCATAAATGAATTTTTAAAACATGATCCATATTCTTAATGTCTCATCCAGGACTGTGCGGTTTCATGCAGCGCTAATTCCGTGGAGTAATATATGACTTAAAGCCTTGGATCAGAAAACTGCTGAATATCAGTTATAGCAAAATTATGGTGCCTGAGGATAGCGAAAATAAATAGAAGAGAATGGCACACAAGCGAAGAAATAGAAAAGACAGATAAACAGTATTAAAAAGATCTTGTCCAAACACTGAAGTTCCCTGAGATATCATTTAAAGACTTGGAACAAGGACTATGTTAGTTAAAGATGCAGATGTTAATTAAAAACTCCATGTTGGGCAAGCCCAAGAGAAAGAGAAGTTACACTTGTACGTTTAAGTGAGAAGATTAAGAGAATCATAGCAGAAACACAAAAATGCTGGGGGACACAAAAAAGTGCAGCTGCCGCTCAGAAACCTGGCCCCACGCTTCATGAAATTAGTGAAAATTTCAACAGAAAGAGCCCCCCGGGGCAGGAGGTCCTGTAACCACACATGCTCCCAGGATGCTCAAGGCTGTGCCTCTCTGGATTCTCCCACCTCTCTTTGATTGCCTGACACAAGGCGTTGCCCACCCGGTGCAGCCCCCCTGGCTGAGTCTATGCTCACGTGGCCAGGAGCAAGGGCTGCAACAGCTGAGCTAGCAGGAGATGTTCTCCTTCTGGGTTACTTTGGGACCCACCTCTGCTCCTTCTCCAGCAGAGCAGTGGGACCCCCTTGCCTGTCACCCTTGGGGGGTCCTGCCTGTCTCAGCATTTCCAGGCATGTAGGTCTTCCCCTTCTTGCTCTAGGTCACATGAAGATTTTGTTGGTCACACCCATATTGGACCAAGAGATGAGTTTCTTACACAACTCCAGCCTGCTTGTATCACTTTGTCTGTATCATAAGGTATCAAATAGACCCTAAATACCTTTATCTATGTTGCACATGCACTCACTTCAAAAGTGACAGAAAATTGCCTCCTGAGTCCACTCCACAGAGCCAAGGGGCTCACTCTCATGCTCTCCCTTGATGGCAGAGGTGATGCACTGGCCATTGCACATGCAGCGTCTTGGAGGACAGACCTCTGAGCCAGCACTGACCTGGGCACCACCAGCCCTTGCATGCTCAATGCCTCAGGGCTCGCAGACACAGGATTTGTGTCAGCAGACCCTTTCTCTCTGCCCCATCCCTCCTGTGCTGTGCTGGGGGCAGCAGGCAGAAAGCTGGTGGGACACAGCAAGAAGAGAGGCAGACTCTTGCTGTGAGCACCTGCTGTGCCAAGGAGCTGAGGAAATGCTGCTACAACAGAGGACAGCCAGCAACCACCAGATGTGAGGGATGATCTCCAGATGTTGGGGGAATGTCAGCCTCCCACAACTGGGAAAGGTGCTTGCCACCATAATGGCAGAGTCGCTCTGTAATCCCTTCTTTTCTCTCTTATTTACTCCTGCCAAAGCAATCAGCAAGTTCAAAGCTGTCACTGAACTCAGACGAGAAGGGGATGATTACAGAGTGCAGTAATATTCTGCATGTAAACCAAAGCACTTCCCATTATGTAATGCAATGGCACATACGTTACAAGCCTTTCGCAGTGTGCTACCCAGAGCTAGTGGGAGCCTGCTCAGCTAGGGTGCCTTGGCTCTTCATCACATGCTAACCTCATATTTTGCCTCTGGAAGTCTTTAGTTGCGTCCCTGAGTGTCAGTGCCAGCTAAGAAGGGAGTCATTATGCTCCCTTGGGTTTCTGCTACATTGATGGTCCAAGTCTCCTAAATGACACTTGTAACACAACAGATGAGCCTGTGCTTAGTTTTAGCTGATGAATTCAACAGCCAAATCTATCACTGCTTTTCCCTTGGATCTTGTGAAATATTATCTGAAGAGATAATCTGCTGTGGTAAATAAAACAAAACAAATGAGCTCCTTAACAGATGGTTTCACTATTAAAGTCTGAAATCAGAGCTGAGAAAATCTTTATCTGCTGTGACACAACATCTCTTCAAAACCTGACAGATTTTTCCTGCTGTTCATATTTATATGATGAAAACAATCAACATGATTTTTTTTTAAAAGGCAACCAGGAATCTCAGCCCAGCCTCAGACAAAGCTTTTATTTCCAGATGTTCTTTTCTTCATAACATGAAACATAAGAACTCTTGTAACAGGGTCAAGCTAAAGATGCATCTAGCCTAGTGTCCTGACTTTGAAAGCAAATGGTAGAGGGTGTTTCAGAAAGTGTATAGAGAACATAGCAAGTACACCATGGTACTTGGTACCTAGTCTAGCCTCCTGGTTTCTGGTGCATTTTCTACTTATAATTATTGTCTTTTTGGTACAGCATTAGCCTTGCACACTCGGTGAGATTCAGAATAATTGTAAGATTAGGCATCTTGGATGGGCGGATTACATGAAAATTATTTTCCATTAACATTTAAAACACATACAAACCTAACATCTATGTATCTTAACATGTTACCAAAATTTTTGATTTTTTTTTATTAAAACTGAAGCAGGCAGACAAGATCATTGTCCAACAAAAATCAAATTACTTGAAATGTTAAGAGCTTTCACTTTCATTACAAATATTGCTCTTTCACTGCAAATGTTGTGTACACCTTTACAAAAATATTTACCCTTTGTCTTTTCAATTCAATGTTTGTTCTTCTATTTAATTTACCTTAGAAGAGCTATCTTCTTGCCACCTCTCTAAAAATAAAAGGCAAAATCCCTGTTAACCTCAAAGGGAAGACAGCCACTCTAAAAACATGCATGATCAGGATATATAGATACATTGATCCAAATGCTATGCTCTACTTGGTCTATATTTGTATGGAAGTAGCTACACATTTGAAATAATCATATGAAGTAACTCCAGATTTGTGGCAGCACAATCAGGATCAGGCACCTTTGCCTAGCTGACCCTAACATGGATACACGCCATGAGAACAGGTCCTTTGTCTTTATCCAAAGGGGTCTCTATTTCCAGTATGAGATCCCACACAGTAGCCTGCATGTACAAGAGAGCACTGAAAGGCTGTGAAAAAAAAGCTGGCTAGGTCTCTTAAAAACACATTGTGAAGCTGGACATTTTAGGTTAAAAATACAAAATAATTTTTTAAATGATAAATTGGTCTCTGCTTATGAATTTTATCCTGCTGGAAACAAAAGAAACCACTATGTGCACCTTATGGTAAGGTTTAAATAAATATTAGTTAAAAAAGCAAAAGTGCGGTCTCTTTTATTGCCAGTTACAGGTTTACAAAGTTGAACAGGGAAAAGTAATACTATAGCCAAAACAGACTTCCAGAGAGCCCTCCAGAGTCTTACTTGCTGTTCACTGGACTAACATTAGTTATATTTTTATACCACAAGAATGGGCAGGGAGTATTATTAGGGTTTTGGTAGCTTTATGATCAGCTTCATATTCAAGATATTTTCTTCCAGAAATCTCCAAGTTTATGTGCAATCCTTAAGGAATTTATCAATGAATTGGAAGAAGCAGTAGTAGTATTTGCGAGGAAAAGAAAAAAAGTCAGGCTCAGGGTCAGTCTAGAAGTCAGATATAGCTGTAAAATTTGGTTCAACACATTCAAAGCAAGTTGCTGGCTTTCTGCTCCCTGTGTTCCAGGAAGAGAGCGTTCTTTGGCAGGCACTTCATTCAGAGGTTTCGATTTATGGGAAAGAGGCTTGCCTCAAAGAGGTTATTTTTCTTATTTGACCAAAGTTTGGTGTTTTCCATCATTAGACCTTTTTGCCTAAAAAANTCAAGACGTTTGTTTCCATCCAGATAACCGGGAGTTCCTAGGCTTTTGTACTAGGACACTCCTAGATGAAAGTGAAATCTACAAAGCAAAGATCTTAAAAATGTCAGAAAAGAAAAATACCAACCCTTAACCAGATGTGTGTGATCCTTCTGGATGCCCATAGTGATCCTACAGCTGTAGCAGCACACCCAGGGGTCCCCAGGTAAGCCAGAGAAGTACGCTGGCTACGCTTTGCATGTGGAAGCAAAGGCAACTCTGAATTGCCCAAGGCTGCACCGTGCTTGCAGCAGAATTCACAGTTGAACCCACATTTCCTGAGTAGTAATTCAGTGCTGTTAACCACAAAAGAAAATAAAATACAATGGGCCAGATCTTCTGATTGAGGAGGCTATATCTCAGTTTTGCCAGTCTTACATTGTCTAAAGATCTGGCCCAATACACACTCGCTGTGAGAGTTCCATAAAATATAGAGGTTCTTGGCCTATCTGGTTTCCTATCTCAGATTTCAGATTTTTTTCCAAGCAAAGAGGTTTCTACTAAAAGAGGTATTGCGCATTTTCCAGAGTAAGCATGCAATAATGCCATGCGTGTAGCAATGGAACATAATTTGCCATCAGGATTTACATGAGGTAACGCCATCTGCATCACGTCTCTTTTGCTATGGAGAAAACACTAAAATGTAATTTGAGGTCAAGATTGTAGGGATTAAGATTACTGCTTCTTTTAAAGTACACTATAAAGACGGAAACTTTAAGTGGGCTTGTAAAATGGAAGGATCCTTATGTCAGACCATATTTTCAGCACATTGCCTGTTATTGCCTAGAAGAGTATTTAAAAATGAAGTAAATGCCCACCATATTGCACCTTGATGTATGTACCACATGTTCTTTTTCTATTTGCTTGCATTGACTTAGGAATCGCTATGCCTGATCTTCTTAAAAACATTTCAGAAAGCAACATCATATCTTGAATCCCAAGGCAGGATGAATCTCCCTTAACTTTAGATGTCTACGTTGTGCATGTCTTAGTTTGGTCACGTGGCTCTCTAAATTATGCACTCATTTTGTCTCATCCTTTGAACTAAATTTGATACAGCATGTAGAAGGCCTCTAGGCTGGATTTCTTTTCCTCAGAAAGGAGACAAGCATCTAACAATTCAGCTGGAGACCTGACAGCATAAAGGGTTAGGCAGTCTCAGCCACAGAAAGTGCTCAGCAATACCTAAATCCAGACCTCCTCTCTGTGCCTGATCTCTGTATTTGTGGCAGTACCACCACTTTCCTGCAGCTTTACTTGCCTCAGGGCAATAGTAGCATCTCTCTTATTTCTGCAGGCTTTGGCTTTGACCCTGCTGACAATAGATCTATTTATCTGTATAAGGTCATGATTTGTTATGGATTTGATGTATTTCTTTTTGTTTATTTCATCCAAAGTTTGAGCTTAAGTCCAATCCTCTCTGAATAAGAATGAGCAAAGACTGCTGGAGGAAACAGCAAGTTGAAATGGAGGGTTGGAGGGGAACAGCATGGCTTTTCTGCCTCTCTGGCCCATATTTTCCCAGAGATTCTTCTCTTGGGCACCTCCCTAGTTGCTCTTACCACATTGTCTGAGGGTATCTTTAATGGGTTTCTACATCCAGTTCCTCTGTTAGGTGCCATGACCCCAATTTCTTCAGCAGTGGGAACTGAAGCATTGAGATTCAATTCACTTGAGCCAGGTTACAGGCAAATCTGTCTCGAGGGTAGGGAACTGAACTGAGGTCCCCAGGGAAGGCAAAAGGTTCCTTTGGGTCCCCTTATCTGGACTACTCAGGATCAGGAGCCTGGACTGCACAGGGGTCAGTGCACCATCGAGACACTATGTAGTAACAGGACTCCTTCTATATTAGTCGGGATGCATGTAAACACACCTAAAAAGGCATTCATAATGCCTGTATTTGTATGGTTATCCATTTTTTTAAATGGGCTTTAAAACACTTTTCTGACTGATAGGACAGAAAAAGAACATTGAAAATAGCATTTCATAAAATTGCACTCTGGTGAACTGCTTTTACACGATCAGAGAAGCTCCCCAGGTGGTGGACTAAGTGGCAAGTTTCTAGACTTTCACATCACTAGTCCGAAAACTCCCCATTTGGCAAAGGAGCAGAGACATCTGCTAAAATTGAGAAATTCTTATTAGCTGAGTTCAGGATAGAGAAGCCTGCAGCTAATCAATGACACCACTACCACCATCATCACCCAGAGCTGCCAGTGCAGCCCAGATGAATTCAGAGTCAGGGTTTCAAAGACCTCATGATAACAGAGCTAAACACTGAGAACAAAAAAGATTAGAGACTTTAGGAATCATAGGTCAAAGATTAAGTAGAGGTCAATCTAGTAATAAATAAAGAAATGGATAAATTCTCCCTGATGTGAGGGTGAGTAATAAGAAACAGAAAAACTCTGTATTACCCAAATTAAAAGTACATGAAGCTCATTACTTCTTTTTACCCTCAACTATGCCAGTGAACTGGACCAAAACAAAATTCCTACTACTGATGGTGTTGCCTCTGGACTTCGTAGTCACACCTGTTGAAAGGGACAACTATGCAGAGCTGTATCAGAAATCTCCAACAACTTGAACACGTGAAAACTTCTAGTACATCGTGTCATTTGTGCTCCAGCATAAATGATCATTCAAGGCATAACACAATGGTGGAGCTGTTCTTACGTGCACACACACATGTATCAGCAAGAAGCAGGTAAGATCCACCAGAGAGACTTTGAATCTGCTTTCATTATCATCTTTACCAGAAGTTGTATGTAAAGAGATGTTTTAAATAGTTGAGACAGAATCGAGCACAGAATAGTCCAGAACATGTTTTTCAATCGTATTTAAGAACCTTAATTATTTTTTAAAATCTTATCTGACTGTACTCTGCAGAGAGCTCTTTCCACGAAACTAAGTCATTCCCTTGTATACTGGAAAACAAGACAACACAAAACTCTGCTGGTGCCTAAGAGTTAAAAGATGAAAACTAATTTGGAAAAAGCTCAGCAAGTGAATCTGCAGAACAAAAGTGGTATTTCAACTACCTTGCATTTCTACAACCCACTGTGTGAGTAACAAGGGCAAGGGCACACTGTAATACTATTAAAACACTGGGTTTTTTTCTTCAGGCTGTCATGCCATGCTAGAGTAAACTGAGAGTGAGGCCAGAATCAGGTCCAATTTTTTTAGACAATCTCTGAATTGAGCCATCTGTATTTTAGTCATTACTTACTTGCATTCCCTTGTAAAACCCATCACTGCCACTAAGTATGGCTTATAGCTTCTAAGGATACAAATATTTATTGTCTCTAGTCCCAACACGTTACATATATTCCTCTTGGGCTGCTCTGACAAGGAGAAGTGCTATCTTTGTGCCCTTGAAATGAGATTGAAAATGTGCTTTTAAATACATTTTTTTTTTAGGACAGGGAGGAAGAAGACAGCAAACCCGTAGGATCCACTCAATAGGCAGAGCCCATGGCTGAAGCACTACGCGTTCCTTCCCTGGTATGTTAGAGCTCCCATGGGAAAGTCTGTAATTCCCTGTTAAGCACCGAGTGCCCCAAGATCCTGGAAACCCCCTGAGGCTCCACAATAGTTGCTGGAAACTCAGACTTCTCAGGACACATTTTTGCTGCAGAACGGATGTGGTGCTGAGAAACTCAACCCAAGTCTGGCAGGGTTTAGCCTTTCACCAGGGCTAAGCAGTATGTGTGCTGCACCGGCTCAGTATGGCTATCTAGCTTCCAGAGCCTCATATATTTCTGATCAGGGCTGGCCTGTGCCAACAGGACTTACTGGCCAGCATGGAGCTCCACAGGTCGCTCACGTGGCCGCACAGCTCTTTGCCCCTTGCCCAGGCCCTGCCTTGCAGTTTGAGCACCTCGTTTAAAAATAAATAAAGACTGACTAAATTGGTTTTGCTCTCTTGTAATGACACATGCATGATTACGTGCCTGGCAAATTTTCACTGGATACACACAGAGGGAGTGAAATGTGTAAGTGCTTTTTCCTACTGTGCGTATGATGAGGTATTACAACACTAGGATGCTCAGTTGAAAGCAAGGCTCTGGTTCAAAGGAAATGCAGGTGGTTTCGATTGTTTCTGTAGCCCAGAATGCCTGCTTAATAAGAACAAGCAAGTACATGCAGAATTCAGAGGATCAACAAACTGTTCTCATTAAAGGCTTTCTGCCATAATGTGCCTACAGACACATGCACACAAAATTAAATAAATGTCACAACATAAAAATGTGGGTTATCAGCTATTGTATTTCAGTTCACTCGGGGATAATTGATCAAGCAGTGCATTCCTTAGTGATGTAATATAGGAAAACTACCTCCTAATTGGCAATGGTAAGTAGGTAATATGACAAGAAAGAATAATGCACAGTGTAGATGCAATTCAGAGTGTATGTGTTCTGTTTACCAGGCCACCACAGACGTTGATTACTTTGGTCAGCCATTTTTCCATAGTTTTAACATAGCTGGTTAAGTAATAAAAGATTCTTATTTTTCCACAGCTGCCACCTGCCTGGAGTACCATAGACACTTCTTAACTAGCACCTATTCTTACTGTAAATAAATGTACTGACTACAAGGTGGTCCTGATTATAGGAGACTAGAAGGAATATGTTGTTTAGAAGTTGTATTCTGTTTAACATCTTTGCCAATGACCTGGAATGGGTGATGGAGTGCACCCTCATCAAGCCTGCAGATGACACTAAAGTGAGGGAGCAGTTGATAGGCTTGAGGGCAGGGCTGCCATTTAGAAGGACAGAAATGGGCTGGAGGAATGGGCCAACACGGGCTTTATGAAATTCAAGGAGGGCATATGCAGAGTCCCACACGACAGAAGGAGGAGCCCCTTGCAACAGTACAGGCTGGGGACTGGCTGGGAAGCAGCAGTGCTGAAAGGGGACTGGGGGTCTTGGCAGAGCACAAGCAGGGTGCCCTGGCAGCAAAGACAGGCAGCAGCATCCTGGGCTTTATCAACAGGGTCATAGCCAGTTACTGAGGGAAGGGATTATTTCCCTATACTCAGCCCTTCTTAGACACCACATAGAACAGTGCGTCCAGTATTGGGGCCAGCAGAAGAAAGACTTCAATGAACTGTCCATGAGGACATTCAAGATGCAGAACAGGTTGCCCAGAGAGGTTGTGCAGTCTTCATCCTTGAAGGTTTTCAGCTGGATGAAGCCCTGGTCTGACCTCATAGCTGACCTTGACCTCCTGTGAGCAGGAGGTTGGACTACAGATCTCCTGAGGGCCCTTCCAACATGATGTGTTCTGTGATTCTGCAATTCTGTAAATTATTCTCTGGGACAATAATTTCTTTCAACTGATTGAAAAAGAAGAACAATGCCAAAAAAATTGAATGCTTAACTGATCTCTGGGTGCACTGGAATAAATGAACAAGAGGGAGGAAGATAAAATATAAAGCAAGGAGGTATCAGTTCTAACCATCAATACAATATTGTCTGCCTTTTGTGCATGTTCTACTTGGGATGCATTGCAAATGAGAAGTGTTAGTCTAACCTGTTCTTTAACACATTTAAATGAAGAGAATCCGTGGTGTCCTTGAGCAACATGCCCACAGGCTCAACTGTCCTCACTATTAAAACCTATTCCTTAACCTCTAACCGAATTATTTTTCCTGAAAATTTAGTCAATTTTCTGTCCTAGCCGCAGTAGACATGGGGCCAGATTGTTCAATTTCTTTTTGACTTTTGCATCTTTGGAGATTGTTATAAGGTCTCTAGGTTATCCAACCCAATTCTTCCAAAGTTTCCTCTTCATTCATAGTTCTAGACCTCTAATATTCTCCTTGTCTTTCTCTCCACTTTATCTGGCTTGTCCATCTTGAAGTGTGGCATTGGGCTTTTACCAGTATTGAGTAGTGAGAAAAGATTATTTCATTTGTCTGGTAGTCTATACATCTGTTTATACTTTCCAGTATGACGCTTGACTTTTCTAATGCAGTGTCTCTCTCAGAGAGTGGCCAAATAGCAAGACACTGCAGACAAAGTTGGAAGAAACACCCAGGAGGCAAGTCTGAAATTATCTTTTTGCTATATTTGAACTGGGTCTAATATCTTGTAGCCAGGATGAGGTTAGATAACATAGGGAAGGCCCCACTCCGCCTCCTCTCCTTGCCTTTCCTTCCCAACTCATCCCTCTCCCCACTCCGACTCCTAGCTGTGGAGTCCCACCTGTTGCCTTTGCTGCCTTACTTTAACTGCCTAGTAAACCAGTTCAACTCAGAAATCCAGCAGATGTTATTTGCTTTATTTATTATGTTAGTTTTCTTGTCTTAACTAGTACACTTGGCTTCCTATAGAGCCTGAACCAGAGTAAAAGTTGAGCAGGAACATGAAGGGGAAAGATGGAAAGGGAATGGGACAGTTTTGTCTTAATCTCTGTGGCAAACAGTTCATGTCCCCTTTCAACATTTTTGGAGTGGACGGCTTCCAGTGAATGCTCATTAAGCCTCACAACACACCTGTACAGCAAGTCTCTTCATCTTTAACAGAAGAGTAAAGCGAAGTCCAGAAAGAAACGGTATTCCTCAAGGAAATTAAGCAAGGTAGGAGGAAAGCTAGAAGTAGGACTAAGCTCAAAGCCTCTTGCTCAAGCTATTTACTTTCCCCTTTATCTCCATGGCCCACTCCTCATGCCAGTGCTGCTTTGCAAGTTTACAACAGCTTTGAATGTTTTAAATATTTAATACTACAAATAATGTCCCTGCATAAAGATACGCCAATAATACAGATTTCGTCAAAGCTGGGCAGAAGGGATCAAGGGGCATATCTAATAAAAGAAGTAAGTATTTAAAAGCTAGGAGATGCAATGTCTTTTAGGTTTATGGCCTCCATAACAGAATTCCCAAGTGATGGGCAATACATAGCAGCTTTTGACACAGAGCAAGCTAAAAAATGGGATCAGAAACTGAAGTACTTTAGGTAGTGATCTGTTCAATGTCAATATGTTGAGTTAAGAGCCGCCTAAAACTGCCTTTTATCTAATACTTGTTTGACATAAAATACACTAAAAGTCTCTGGAACCCAGACAAAAATCCATGGCTCCACCCTCCTTTCTGATCATCTCAAGTCACAAAATCATGCTGTCACGCTGGTCTAGTGAAATTTTGTCCTATTGACACAGCTTCAGGACGAGATGAAGGAATTATGTCCAGCTTGGCCTAGTCAGTAAGATACCCTCACAAGCAGTGTGATGGAGGAGACTGAAAGAATTAAAACTGAACTTCTTGCATGAATGTTATCTCTATTACATTATTGAAAAATGAAAGAAGAAAGCAAATATAAAATCAAGGGAGGGGACTTTTCCTGTTGCTGCATTAAAAGTAGTAGCTTCCATGGGCATTTTGTGAACAGCACAATCTTCCCAAAGGGCTTAGCTGAAGTATCTGTTTTGAGGATCCTGTTCAGGTGCAGACATAAGCATAGTGCAAAGCTGCACCATCCTCTTGAGACTGGAAAAGTTGTGAACACAAGCAGAGGAGCACCTCAAGCTGCCAGGGAAAATGGAAAGCCAGAAAGCCAGGTAGAGCCAGATCCACATGTCAGGAGGACTTAGGCACCCAGATGCCGTCAAGTCTCACATTTCAAAACCTATGACTAGACTGAGCAGGGGCTGCACTCTGTACGGCCCCTTCTGTACGCTTTTTCCCCAAAGAACAAATAGTGCATAGGTCCTTGGTCCCAAATCGTCCAGTCTGGGTCTCTGACCAGAGCTTACCCTGACTCCTTTACAGCCTACAGGCCCAGGATTTCGTTCTTGGAAAGCATGCCGCAGGAGGGGAGCTGGCATACAGCACTGCCTCAGTGCAACAGAGTCAGGATGCTACCTGGGCATGTACCCAGCGTTGAAGCTCTGAAGTCCTCTCAAGTCCATCAGTTCCCCAGATATAGCCTTAGTCTTAATTTGAGCCTCCTTTTCTCCATTGTGATT
Organism: Fregata magnificens; assembly: GCA_013389945.1. Lineage (NCBI taxonomy): Eukaryota > Metazoa > Chordata > Aves > Suliformes > Fregatidae > Fregata > Fregata magnificens. Next base: position 158,848 of record WAAD01001401.1, read on the forward strand.
TCATTTTGTGAGTGAAACCTTCACCTTCTTGCAGTTGATCATTATTTTGATATCAGGAATACATGCATTTCAGCAATATTTATTCTTGATAAAGAGGATATGAGGAACTTTGCAAATACATTTACTGTATAGAAAACTGCATGTGCAAAGCTGGATATCCACCTAAAGGCTGATCCTGCAAGAACTCCATATACAAAAATCACATTTAATTCAGGATGTGTTTTGCAGGTTGACTGTGAATGCACCCAGAGCTCCCTCTTGGCAAGGGAGAAGTATTTTTAATTGTTGTGGTAGGTGAACCTAACAAGTATAAAAGTCAATAATGTAAAATCATATGTAGTCTTGCAGGTACAGTTCCACTGAGAATCATCCAAATGTACAGGGATTATAGAGGCTTGTAAGAAACATCAGCAAAATACACCTGGTTTTGTACAAAGGATGAATTTTGGCAAAACAACAAAGAGGCAGCAAGGATTTGAATGCACACGCTTACTGCATATATACTTACAGATGCTGCTAAGATGGCTGTACTGGAAATTTTTTGGGCCTGATCCTATGAAGCAGATTTCAGGTCCTGTTAGTGTTAGTGAGCAGCAAGGGTTGTCAGAAACTTGCAGGATTCACACGTTAGCTTCCATGCCTGGTATCTGCAAAGACGCATAGGAGGCCTGCTTACGAACTAATCTTAAAGCCTCAGTTTCAAACCTAGTCAGAAGCCACTTAGCTCTGTAAACTGTTTACCCATCCACAAATAAAGTGATGCAAAAAGCTTATCACACAGGTTTGATTTGTTTTTTCCTTGGGTTCAAAAATAAAGGGGGATCCAAGCAACCTTCTTTTTCCTACCCAGACGCTGTAGAGGTGGCTGAAGCTATGGCAGTGTAAGGGCCGGATTATAGCCCTCGGCTTAGCCTGGGCATCTGCGTGCGAGGAAAGGGTTTGGGGGCTTCTCCCAGCTGTGTCACATTTTGGTCAGGCATCGTTCCTACAGCAGGGATTTTGGGAAGAGGGATTTGACGGTGAACTGCTATCGCCGTGCATGAGAACCCCCCTCCCAGGCCAGACCCACCGGCTGTAGCCGAGGTTCAGCTGCCACAGCTGGGCCCAGGGCCTCGGCCTAAGCCCCTAGCTGCAGAGTCAAACCCATAGCTGCTGCGGTACTAATCCCAGATTTATAAGAAGTAAATCTATGCTTAAAAAAAAAAAAAAATAATAATTTTTTTCCACTCTTAAAATTCTGCTTCTAGTAACCAAGCTAAATATGACATAAATACCCTGGACAAATGTGTGGCTCTGGAAATACTGAAATCCTGGCCCTGTGACATGGCTGCTGGGATTCCTGCCATTCGCTAAAAAGTTAAGCTGGGAAACACTTTGCCCAATTACTAAAAAACAATGAAGATATAAAGGAATTATAACGTAAAAACAGAGCTGTTGAAAGAAAGAAAACAGACCCACGTAATAAACAATATTGATTTAATTAAAGCAGCAGAGAAAAACGTTCACAAGCTTGGATGCCCCTGGTGTGTGTGTGTGCATGGGGGGGGCAGGCGGGTGTGCGGGCGTGTGTGTAAGCACGCATGCTCCTCTTGGGACTGGCTTCTGCCCGAGTCCAAACAGAGGTGTCAGAGACACGAGGGACATAAACACCAGCTCCTCTGCTCAAACACCAGCTCCTCTGCTCTAAAGCTGCTGCAGAGAGCAGTACTGGCATGGACCCTCACAAGCATTCACGGCCTAGACCCTGTCTGTGGAAACCATTGCTGGTTGTGTATGGGAAGATGGACACTGAGATGGGCTTTTGTGCTCTGAACTTCTGAACCCTGCAGGAGAGCCGAACCACCGAACCACACTTGGGTTGTTTGTGAAGAGAGTAATTTATTGAGCTCCGTCCTGGAAGAAACCACAAGACGTTCTGAAGGGCTAAATTCAACAGCTAAAAATATTCCTTCAGGACTGGATGCAATGAGAAAGCTTTCAAGATTTAGACAGATGCATGTTTCCAAGGGCAGTATTTTGTTCTTCAGCTCTCAGAAAGTAGTATTTTAGTGCTTTTGGTAATTGGAACAAAGACGCATTCAGCCCCCATTGCATAACGTCCAAATGACCACAGAATGATTTCTCGTTATCCTTTCCAGGTGATAAGCAACAGCAATAACATGTTTGGTAGTTCTCATTTCTCTAACAGGAACCTCCAGCATGCTTGTGAGTGATGTGTGCTGGAAAGATGAATAAACAAACAGATACATCGGCTGAACGTGAAGTGATCTGGAGAGAGCAAGCAAGAGCAAGAGGAAAGAGGGGAACTTTATGTGTGTTTAACTTAGAAATTATGTGACCACATACAAAGGCATGTGATTCTTTTCCTTTGCCCGTTGGTTTCTGAGCCTCTCAGGCATACCCACGCCACATTTTGAAGCTTTTCTTTCACACACATGGAATCTAGAAACTCACTTTAAAACAAGCTGCATGAATTTCAAGATTATCATATACTCTAATATAGCAATAGGGGATCTAAACAAATCACCAAGTATCTTGGGATTCAAAATGAGGTAAGTTGGTACAGCCCACGTGAAAAGCAGCCACCTAATATCAGAGTAGAAGGAGATTATAATGAGAACCATCTTATTTAAGCGATGCCAGAAAAGCCAAACAACTACTCTCAACACCAGATATTTTAGGGACCTTTCCACCATGCTCTAGATTTTTTGGCTGGTCACTTTCTAGATGATTCAATTCCTGTTGCTTTGGAAGTATGCTGAAAACCACAGAAATAGCCATTAATCTTTGGGAATGCTGAAGCCTTAAGCATCTCAAAGCTCCCAAATGTATTTCAAGAAGCCTGAGCATTTTTGCACAGGAGTTCAGTGATTTTTGCTTCTAGGAAAGAACAGTTATAGACTCCCTTCAAAATGGACTAGAAGAGCAGACATAAAATTACAACACAGTTCAACTGTGAGCTGAAGTACTTGGGGAGAGAGCTTTTGTCACTCCTGAATCCGCAAAGACACTGCTAACGATTAGCTGCGAGGAAGAGATTTCATGCTTGGAAAGTTAGGAGCAGATCCTCAGCTACAAGGTGCCATCTATGTTCAGTGCCCTGAACAGAGCCGTGACTGGTTACACGGGTTCAGTACCCGCCCCACTACAGTTTAGGGAAACTATAGAGAGGAGGCTGAAAAAGAGGGTCAGGAGCCTGGGTTTTCCACAGGCAAAAGATCCGCATGCCACTTTTCCACATGCCAGAAAAATGTGTGCAAGTGTGATACCATAAAATTAATGCCAATCACTTCATCCTGTCCAGCAAAAGTACTCTCTCCATATGACTGAGGGAATGAAGAGTTTACTGTACCATTTTCTACTGCAGAAGAAATAGAACCCCAACAAGGTTAGTTTGTTGGGGGTTTTGCGGGTTTTTTTGTACTGTCCAGATCTGATCACACATCAATTTTTTTTTCAAGGGACTTTTTTTTCAGATAAGCCAATGCTCAGCAACCACAAGGGGACAGGCTTTCAGAAACAAGCTTTTTTGTTTAAATAGCTAAATGAAACTGCCAGATAGGTGCACACTGAAGCATCTGGCTACTCTGTTTAGGTGACGCTTTGCTTAACTTTGAAAATTTTTTCCCTGACTGGGACAATTTTGTCCCTGACACTTTGGAAAACTGTCTACTGAGTTTCTTACTCGTGGGAAAGTTGATTACTTTGTTTACTGTTTTAGGGACACACTTTCTACTATTTTTGTCATTCTCTGTTTACTTGACTACAGTATCACAAACAGCCAAAGATATTAATGTCCTTCAAACTTAGTGAGACAAAGTAAAAGTATAAAACAAGAGGTAAGAAGAATTACATAGGTGTGTGTTCTGCACAGGGCATAAGCATATGTGCATATGCTGCACCCTGCAACGGTGGTGTTCGACACCATGAAGCTTCCAAGTGTTAACAAAACACAAATATAACAATAATAATCCACTAACTTATTAATTGCTTGTAGGCTTCCTTGCTTCCACAGAACCATTCAGGTCAGAAGGGACCTCAGAAGATTGTTTAGTCCAACCACTTCCTCAGAGTATCCTTTCATGCCATGTCATTACAGCTTTTACTTTATGCATCTCCATGTACTATTCTTTCTCTTTTTGTTATTGTCATTTTCTTTCCTTCAGAAGCCCCCCAATATGGCCTGTCACTCTTTTCATCTATATCTTTACTGCACTGATAGTCACATTCCTTTTCACTGATTTTCTGCCTTTTCCTGTGTCCAGCTACTTTTTCATCTACATTCTCACCTCCGAGGCTCCACTGAAGGACCCGTTTCTTTTGCACACCTTCACTGTTCTGTTGCCTTTCTCCAGTTCCCTCAGATATCACTTTATATGACTTGTTTATCTGTGCGGGAATATATTCCTTTTACTCTTAATCACATTCCACTTCCAAAGAGTCTTCTTTATCTAGAAGAGATTGTACTTTGCATCTGATTTTATGCTAGCAGAGGAAAATCTGGCTGGCAGGCACACATGCCTTCTTTTAACAAAACAAATTCCCCAGGTTCACCACAAGCACATGCCCAAAGCAAGTGTTGTTAAAAAGTAAGGAGAATTTTAAAGAGAGGAGGTAAATGAAGGCAGCCAGGGAAAACACAGCTTCTCAATTTTGCTGCAAATTATTCTCCAGTGCTCCCTTCTCCCAAACCACCTTGATCAAACAATCAGTACGCAGCTTGCACTATGCTGGGTCAATAGTAGCAAACATCCAGCTGTGTCTGGCATGCAGGTGTTTGGGTTATGTGTTGCCAACTACAGGTGGACTGATTGATTTTGTGGTTGTTTTTATCTTGGGAAGGGGGCCATGCAGGAAGGAAAGTGATAGAACAGGACTGGGCTGGGCACGTTCTACACTGCAAAGCTCATGGTCCACTAGCATTGCAAACCTCCCTAACAGACCCAGTGCCGTATTGAGAGCCCCTTTCACATTTCCCTGCACGGCCATGAGTGCTGGACAATCTGACACTTTTCCACCACTGGGAGGTTACCTCTGAAGTGCAGTTCACTTTGGGTGGGATTAGGTGGGCACATGAACTTGTGCTTGCTACCACAAATCCTTTTGAAATACGACCTCACTTCTGCAGCCCTTCTCGGACACTTACCAGTTCAGGAAGAGCAGGTCAGGTCACCACGGGCAGAGGGTCCACACGGCACACAGCTCAGGAAGCAGCTATTGTCCCAAATCACATTCTGCTGCCTAGATTTTTCCTGTGTTTTTAGTTTAAATAACAGCAGATAACTCCTCCTGAGTTCCCTCCCGCCTTATCCTATCTCACCAATGCATTAGAAACTGACTGTATCTGAGGGTTTCCAGCTGTTAGCTTTGGTGATAGGCCTAAATTTCTTCACTGACTTTAGCAGTCTCAACCTGAAATGTTTCAATGGTTGAAGAAAGTTAATGAAACCTTCCTGGTGCAGCTGTTATTCTGAGTTAATAAAATATCTCTGCACCTCTCCATTAACATCTTCTCTGAACGTTGTGGCAATAGCAAGCCCCCACCCCAAGGATTCCCATTCTACTTCTTCAGAAATGAAGGTGTCACAGCTGATTAATTAGCAACTAGCAATTAGCAAAAGGGCTTAATTCAGCCTTCTCTGAGGTGTGATCTGTGCATTTACATGAAGAGGGGCAATGTATCTTTGTCATTTGGCACTGGAAATATATAAATGTCTCTCCAAAGGTGGTTCTGTTTCCAAAAACAAACTCTGTGACAACTTCCAGCAGTTGCTCTTAGGATGATAGAATAGGATAATGAAATTATGCACACTGACATCACCACTATCAGTGCCTAATTCAATATGTTTGTATTTCTTGGAATACAAAACAAATTTTGCAGAAGCTCCCTGTTCTTAGCAGGTGTGGAGTGGCACTCTCCAAACAAATGCCATTATCTCCCACTTTCTGTTGGACAACTTCCACACGTCTTCATTTTCTCTTTTCCCTTCCAGCTCATTCTTTTCCATTTTCATTCACTGCTCCTTCCCCTTTATTCCCACAGAGGGAGGGAGGATGTTAGCAGCCCCCTTCACACCCCGTCTCCTTGCAGCTCTCCAGCAGAAGGGACAACCTCATGTAGCCAGCTGTGTTTAGCTATTTAGTGTACCAAAGCCAAAGTAGTAAAGCTGTGGTACGGGCACAGTTCTCAAGATGAAATCTGCTGTTTGCATGCTGCGTTGCCAGCACTTTTATGTCAATTAATGCTTTTCTGCAGTCAGGTGTTTTTCATTAGCAAGAAAAGAGAGATTCCAGGTGAAGATTTTATAAACCTGTTGACAAATGCCAACATTTTTTATTCAAGTTATGATTGAAATGATTGTAAACTCCTAGGGAAAATGCTAGGAATGCTCTTGATGTGGTTAGGAGGGGGAAAAATGGCTGAGAGTGCCAGAATGAACTTTTTGATTCTGCAGAAAAACTGGACAACGAACCAGAAGGTAGTTCGTTCATACACACGTTGTGGATATGTGGCTTAGCACAGTGTACTGTATACACAGGTTTATAACTGAACCACAGAGGTGCCATTCTGATGCAGGTTACATTTTAAACTAAACACTTACGTTCAACCACTCTCCACAGCCTGAAGTCCCAATCGTAGCCTTCTGATACAGATATTGTTTCCTATTATCTGCAGGTTCTTCTTCTCATCATTAACAGTGTACCAAGCAACACAACTGGCAGTTGCTATATGCTTCTTCTACCACCTTCCCCTTAGGATACATACATACTTATATGCCTGTCTTTATAGTTGAGTTACACAAAGTAACAAGGAATAGTGCCTTTCATTTAGAGCAGATAGTCATATGGTTTCTGACAGCCCTGAGGTTTTGTTTGTACTTACAGGTCTATTCAAGATCCATGTCTTGTGCTATACTATCTGCAACCCTTGCATATGCTACTGAGAGTGGGTGCGTAGTTTAGCTCAGCTAACAACCAAGGCTGTTCCCTGAACTTGCTCACAGGAGAAGGTCTAACTGTGAAATTATTTTCTGCCCCAACAGACACAGTAATGGTAACATGAATCCCAGCCTGACTCTTTCATATAGTGAAGGAGTGCCACTGCTGTCTCAGGAAGCGTAATACCTCATCTGGCAGTTGTTTGACAACTCCAGTAAGTTAAAGAAACAGCAGACTAAGAATTTATATGCTGGTTGCTACCAAAACAGAGAAGGATTCCTTCCCTAATCCAAAAGAGGTCCCTCATTTTGTCTTCTTTTATACTGATTTCTATGCTTTTATAGAATTTTTTTAGTGTGACCCCTAGAGTTCAGAAAGTGGATATTTGGCTGACTAACCTTCTTTACACCGGGGTTGTGTCATCAGTAATGCTTATGTTTTAAGAGTGCAGGATTTTTAGGCCAAGGAGTTTCACAAAGAGCAAGAGCTGCTGTTGCATCCAGGGCGCACAGGTGTAGGAAGTTGCACCACGAGAAGCAAGCAGCAAGCAGCAGAGCGCTCTGCACTGAACCCCCACATCTGCCGTGTTGTTGGCCAGTGTTGGCATCTGTCACACTATATGTCCCTAGGAACCCTTGTGTGAGATTCCAGCGCTGTGGCAAAACACATTTTCATTAGCAGTTGAGAGAGGTAATGTATTTTACAAGTACTACAACCCAGCAGTCCTATCAGCACAGTAACCTCCTTATGTGCGCTTTCCCAATCTTTCTATTAATAAACTAAGCTATGAAACAGCAGATTACTTTCCATAGGTGAACATCTAACCTAATAAGAAGAAAATGAGCATGCTCTAAAAATAGAGGGAATATGAGACTTAACCACTGCAAGGCCATTGAAGTGGACCGTGTTATGAAGCTCTGATGGTTGTCGGTGGCTGTTCTCATTTCCCTCTGGACGTGAAGCTTGCCCCTTTTGTCTTCAGCATACACACATGTTACAGAATGGCCCAAGAATTAGGTCTGTTGCTGCCAGAGGTCAGCTGAAGTCAGTGTGGATGGTGCTGCACAAACAACAAAAAAATTAATGATTTTTAAAAAAACCCTCTCATTAATTTCAAGCTGTTTTGAAACAATAGGGAGAAATTAGTAAATTATTTGTCAGTAGAAGTGCAAAAGAATAAAATCACTATGGAAAGAATTTTTACTTTCAAAAGCAGACAGACGCTCTGTTGTGGTTTTAAAGGAGAGGGGAGGAAATGTTGGTTTGGCCCATTTTGATCTCTAAAGGCTTGTAAATCAGTGATAATAAGCTTTCCTAGTCTAGCCTGGGAGAGGCTGTCCTGGAGTGATTCACATTTCAAAGAGCTCAGGATAAACAGTGCACAGCTCTCCAGTGTGTTCCTGTGGAGTAAGCAGGACAGTAGAAATCGGGGAAGACTGCTATTCAGGGTGGACCAAATCTTCCACCAACCTCAAAGCCAGCACAATTAGTACAGTGGAGCTCAGTTGCTTTCATATTCCAGCCAAAATCACTCCCTTGTTAAACTCTGGTAACTAAATAAAGGATAAATAAACTAAAGAAAGGCAAAGGATGACTGTTCCCTTGGTTTCGTTACTGGGTTGTGCCACAGGATCTGTTTCCTCCAGGACGCTCCGGGGCTTTGTCTTTTAGACAAAGTGTGTTTATTTGGTTGGACTCTGCAGAAGGACATTGGTCCTGAGAAAAAGAAGATATTTATGGTAAATATAATCCATCTACAGAAGATAAACACCCTGAACTCTTTGTGTCAGGTGAAAGGCCATGAAGAAAGTTGTCTCAAAGTCAGTCCCACAATACAAGCAAGACAGAAGGCAGTGAAGCTCTGGGGCTCACAATGACGGCGGTGGAGAAGGGACCATGGGGCAGCAATATCAACTGCTGTGGCAACTCCAGGCAACACTGCACCTCTCAGGGTAAACCAGAAAGACCTAAGTCCTATAGATGGAGGACTGTTTTCCAGTATAACTTAATGACTGCATTTATGCCAGTAAATAAGTATGTAATATTCATTCTTTTCTCACAAAATCTCATCTCTAATACAGCAGGAGACTCAAGCAGGTCTCCAGCTGAGGGCAAAAAAAAAAAAAAAATAATCATTTGTATCAGTGCAACAAATAATTAACAAAAAACCAGAGATTTTCTATTGGATTAGCTGAGAACAGAGAACAAAATCTCAAAGAGTCTTGCAAACTAGACAGACACAGCAGAACTTGAAAGGCAGCCAGCTGGCATAAAAATTGCTGCAGAGTAGCAGGTCTGGACAAAACAAAGTAAATGGTATAAGCTCTCCATGACGAAAGTACAGGGATTTTAGCATCCCTGAAGTAGCCGCATTATTCCAGGGACATTAAAGGTGCATGTACACAGCGACCCGCAAAGACTGCACAGCTAGTGCTGACTTACACATTGTAGAGGTTATTACTTCACTGTCCCCATGTTGCTCTGGACTTTGCCGTATAGATCTCAACACCGTACTTCATGGCACAGGCTCAGCATGCACTACACTGTACATCTACTCATACCATATCTTTGTCTTAAATAACTGACCAGCTTTCCCAAATCTTTTCAGTAGGATCTGAAAAACTGACATAATCAAAAAAATCAATTCACAGTAAAAAGATGTCATGGTAGCAACTAGGTGAAGACACCAAGGAAGAGGTGGGTCATTAGCAATCAAAGGCTGTGATTTTGCATTTTGTGTTTGGTCTGCAGACAGCAAAAACAGAGTACCTTGGAAAGAATGAAACTCTCTCCCTCCCTCTTATTTATGTTAAGGTAGTGCCTAGAGACTGCAGTCAGCACTGAAGCACTGTTGTGCTAGACGTTCCACAAACATAGTGAGAGATAATCCCCCAGCTGAAAATAATTTGAAATCTAACCAAAAATACAAAACAGAGAGAGGAGAAACAAAGACACAGAGGTGGAAGGACTTGGCAGCAGTTAGACAACAAGTCAGTGGAAGAACTGGAGACAGAGTCATGCCTCCTGCCTTTCAACTGAGTGCCCTCACCACTAACTCATGCTGTAGCTCAAAGCCAGGCAGTTTATATGCTACAAACCTATTGCTTATAACACTGTATGTACTGCTGCTCCCCGAAAGGCTCTGGAAAATCACACTTCTTTCATGAAGGTATAAAAGAAAGATCAAAAGACAAAAATAGATTGTATGGAAGGATCACATTTTGGGACAAAATTCATATTTAGAGCATTAAAAGCTTTAAGGTAGCAAACCAAGCTGAATTATAACCATTTTGTTATACATGAGATCAGATCTACATAAAAAAGACCTGGCTTTTAGGCTTTAAATAAGGTCTATAGAATAAAAGAAAGCAAAAAAACCTGGTCCCTCTTCCTCATCTTTATTTTTTGCTCACTAGAAGAACAAGGACATTATTGCTGAATTACAAGGCAATAAATTCTGACACAACTACTTTATGGACGTATGCTGGAATCATCTTGTGCAATTTGCTTGTAAGGGAGGTCATGCAGTCAAACAAAAGTTGGTCTTTTATGAAGGGCTGAATAACTTCATGAGTCTTTAACACTAACTCTTGTTGTTATGCAATGAAAGGTATAAAAATCTTATGTGCTAGACCACAAGATGATTCTTTACATATCTCATTTTTAACAGGAAGTCTCTGAGTAAGGGATTAGGAAGAAGCGTTGCTCTCTGATATTTATGCATTTCTCCTAGTTTGGGTTGCTATTGTATTTTCATGGTGTCCTTTTTATCTGTGGATTTACCCTTTTGGGGAGAGGTTTTATGCTAATGCTGACATCCCAACACACAGAATGTAATTAGATACTGTTTCAGATGCACACTTTTCACCTGTGTTTAAAAAAAAAAAAACAAAAAAAACCAAGGTTTCTATGATCTACAGTTGGCTCAAATCCGTAGTTTCATGGGATGTGAACACTTAATATTTTGTAACTCCCAAGACTTGGCAGCATAATATTTTACACCAAATTATTGCTGACTATAACAGCACCCCATCCCTTAAAATCATGCCAAAATTAAATCTATCTCAGGTGTGAGGTTTACTATTCTTACAACGTTCACCAAAGTATCAAGAGAAAATCAAAACAGAGATTCCCATTACACTCTCAATGAGAAATTTGTATACCGCCAAAACCACTAGAAACATTAAAATACTATTATTTTGGTATTTTAAAATACAATATGCAGTACAAGGGTGTTCCTTGGCTTCAAGTAACCACAGGAGATGACGAAGAATACTGTATTTCTAGCCAGATCACCTGGGTGCTCTGCTGTGCCTCTGGAGGCATGTGCTTCTTCCTGCTGACAGTCTAAGGAAAACTAACCCCCTAAACTTAAGTGCTCCTGAATCGCATATCCTTTGACTGCCTAAAGTGATTTAAAATAAATTATGCAGATACCCACGGGTGTGTCTACTGCTGCTTATTTCACTCATACAAGCAATATGACTAATTCTATTTTAAGGCCAATCAGTCCTGTTAGGTCATTCAGTCTGCATCCTGTATAAAACAAGGCAGAGAGTTTTGCTCAGTCCTGTAGTGAGTTCAATTAATGTTACTTGAAAGTAGTTTGCTTTTAAGCTTCTTGGTCTGACTGCTCCAGGAACAGTCACTCCAACAACCATTGTGTCAACACAGATTTTTATCTAGACATTGGCACTTCCTCCCAAATCATTAATAAAAAATTTGGAAGTGACAGGGCTCCTGCATTCTCTGCAGAACTGTAGTAGAAACAGACCCATTCGGTAATGATGCCCTAGAAAATATAGAGATGTGGAGAAGTTATGTCTCCATTTAGTACCGAACACCAGAGATTAATCACCGCCATTATTTTAAAAGCTGGAACTTTATTTCTAAAAGGTAAATTTGTCTGGGATGTTTAACATCAAGTGATCAATTTCTGTAAAGCTTTTGTCATGTTGGTTAAAGATTCTTGTCATTCCCTCTCAAGGTAGTTATGACCCCTAACTCAATTACAGCAGGAGGATCTTGTTATTACGCCAGAGGAATCACGTATTTTTGATCTCTCATCCTAAAGGATTTTTGCCAGCACTTTTGCACAAAGTTTGTGTCCCTTTTTCCCAATTCCCCTATCCTTTGTGAAAACGAATGCAAACTGCCTAGCACCGGGCCAGCAAGCGTCCGAAGAGAGATACCATCGCCCCTGCCTCTCCTTTCCCCGTCAGCCACGCAAATGCTCAGGTTGAGTTGCTTCACGCCACTGTGACCCCTCACATTTTTGGAACCTCACTCTCTGAGAGGCGGTTCCCCATCCTGCAAGAATAGCCAGCAATCCCAAATGCACCCAGCTGTACTCAGGAGGAGTTTTCTTCGAACAGGCTCCAAGCAAACAGCAGCCCAGGTGAACCAGGCTGCCTGCTCTGCCTCACCACCTTTTACCACCCCGCTGAGCCATTCCCTGCAGCACCCGCAACTGGCATCATCAGCAATTGCATTTTGATTTCAAATAGCGCACAACATAGGGAGCTTAACCAGCCTTGCAGAGCCCCACCAGGAAGTCTATAATGCATTTTTGGTAATAACACCCTACCACCAATGCCCACTTAGCGTCCAAAGAGCAGATTCTTAAAGCACTCACCGCGTGCTGTAACGAAGTTGTGTAACGCTACTTTGCTTTACTCAAATGAGTTCATGTTGTGTAAGATGAGAATCGCCCACATTTCATCAAGTCATTTTCCTGTGGATCTCAGGGGACAAGCAGACTTCAATACTTCGGGGTCCCTGTCTCAGAGTCTGGGTCATGATAGGGATAATTAAGATTATGGCATCTTTCCTATCACAACCTCTTTCCCTCAGGAAGCCTCAAGTTTTCAAAAATGTAACTACGCCGGAGTGAACTCCAGCTGGGGATGTGTTGTAGCATGGATACCACACCACAAAACTTACTCCAATTTCAGGGGCGTGAACCCAATGAGTAATTTCAGACAAGCTACAGCAGCCTAAACAAGAACAAAGGGCTGGTGTATATAAATAATAACTGCATCCTCTCAGACTGAAGACACTAAGAGACATTAAAGAAAACATACAGTTTCTGAGGTTTTTCACCTTAAATAGAAAGACTAAAACATCACAGTCTAGAAAAATAGTCATCCTGCCACAGGACAGAAGCAAAACAGAGTCTTTCAGCAGACCAACACTCAGACAACTCTTCTCTCCTTGCAGCAATTTGGATGTGAAGCCACAGCCAAGCCCTTGTCCAGGGCTAGCGTTTGGGTTAACCATTGCCAGATGATACTGAGCTCTGACTACTGATTTTTGTTTCCTGCAGCCTTAAGTCTGCCAGCCTCACCAGTACTCTGCATGGTTCCAGCCCTCTCCCTCCCTGGGCAGAGTAGACACCATTACTGTTGTTACCTGGAGTAGTAGATATAAAAGTATGGGTTTAGACAGTCTATCTGGGATAAAGCAGAAATCACACTCTCTGAGCATTTTCGTTTCAAAGGGTTGGGTGTTATTTTCCAGTTACTCAGTTTTATCATCTTTTTAGGATTCAGTTTTCTCCACCTGGCTTTTGCTTAAGACAACATTTTATGCTAAGTTTGACCACAAACAGTTAAGCCATTTCTGAGAACGTTGACAGAAAAGCATGTGTATAAATATGCTTTTTTTTACGTTGGCAACCTTTTTTATTTTGAACAGCAGCACCTCAGCAGGAAGTGGAAGAGAGTTAAAATTTGACCCTAGGTCAAAAATGTTTTTTAATGATCCAGTGAAAATCCACTTTTCTATCACCAAGTCTGCAAGATACAAAACTTGAGTAGCCTACAGTCAAATAGTCAGTCATAGACAGTGGGTCATTCTGGTTTTCATTGTGTTAGTAAGACCTAAGGCCATGCAATTGTTCTTAACTAGCTCTGCTCTGAATTTTCACATGGTGAAATTGGTTATTTAGGAATTACTGGGTACTAGAGTGTACGTTTTTATTGCTGTCTAGATAGGACCACTCAGGAGAATAAAAACTTACAAACTGTATGAATTCAAATTATGTTAAACTCTTGGATGGATTATTTCATTTAGGGTTGAAGTTGCTTTAGGCCAAGATTTAATCAAATTACAAAAAAGTGTGATTACTTCTTCTCTAAAAGAAGGTAACTATCAATTTTACGAACACATCGTCCTTCAGCTCTTTTATTTAATCTTATCCAATCTTCAACTTAGTTCATGTCCTTTGGTGTTATATAGGAAGCCAGAACTATACATATTCAGGGAACAAAATGTTAAATGGGAAGAACAGTGATTTTGCATGCTGTCTTGCTTTGTGAGAAGTACCTATCACTTCACAGCTTTATTGCTCACCAGGTGCTCACGTGGGTGAGGTGAGACACTCAGACCTAGAGCCTTGCCACCTTAAGATCTGCTGGCAGAACGCAGATGTAAGTTGTAGCTTGTACCCAGCAGGAAGCAACTTGTAAACACAAAATAAAGCAATGCGTACAAAAGCGCTGGCAGAAGCATGGGTGTTGAGAAAGTTAGCAGTTTTCCTGTCTGAAGGAGCCAGGCCAGCAGATAATTCTTTGGAGCGATTTCTTCCTTTTAGAAAGTACTTAAGTGACCTTAAGCTGTTGAGCTGGCAGCAGATACGGCTCGCATTCAGCGGATGCACATGTCTGCACTGTGTGATTCCACCGCAGGGACCCAAGACCTTGGGAAGCAGCTTTAATTGAATAAAGCCATCCAGGGCATGGACAGCGCTTGTGTTGAGCTGTTGGAACAGAATGAACCAAAAGAAGCACTATGGCCTAGAAGCCATAAAACTGTACTGACCCCATCCTCCAATCATTTTTTTGGCACTGAATTACACAAAGTTCTCTTTTCTTGTTTTGTTGCACAGATATATGGCACAGATTATTCATTCATTTTTCAAAAGATCATACATAAAAATTATCTTCAGAACGTCCCTACATGTACTGCTGGAAATGGCAGCATAAAATCCTTTACAGAAAGGCTTCTCCTTTTTTTTCCTCTGCAAAAGAAATTCATATGTCTATCTCTTCAATTTGAAATGAATATTTGTTTATCAGGTGTATACATACACATGTATATAATTTATATATTTTTACATAGTTACATTAAGCCTATTTTTCTAAGAGTTGAGAAAACTATGAGAAAAACTACTGTAAGGAAGTCTTCCTCACACTTTTGCCTTGGGTCTTACTATCATCAGTGTAGCAACCTCAGGTTCCTATAGTATTTAGATTGAGTACACGATGCATGTGAAATACAATTGATAACAGCTCACATTGACAGTACTGGCTGCAGAACAGTCAGTAGAAATTATAAAATCCAAATTAGCAGATAACGTGGAAATAGTGAGAAAGTTTTTTGTCAGACAACTAGCATTACAAAAAATTATAAATCCTAACTGTTTTCACTACAATTTTGTTCCACGTTAGCTTCCGCCAGTGAAACGAAGGCTAACAAAAGAAAACAGGACAAGCTAGACCTGTAGTGTAAACCAGCTTATGGTTCCTCTATCACTAAATAAAATGATGTAAGAAAAATGAAGATACTACCTAAGCTTATTTAAACATTATTGTGGGTCACACATTATTCACGTTTAAATTCGGTGTGAAAATACATGCTGAAAATTTTGCCTCTACACTAATCCTTTTGGCTCAAAACAGGCTCTGTGATGCCATTCCAGCAACACACAGGCAAAAAACCCTGTACTGTTTAGATGAGTAAAAGCAGCAACAGATGGGGCTATCTAGCGCGAGGTTCTTGTAAGGCTTGAACTTTGTAAAACACAGAAAAGCTTGATGAAATGTGTTGCATTATAAAGAGCAAGTACAAACTCATAACAACAGGCCAAACACTGATTGTTAAGTCCTGAATGTATTACAATTCTTGTGCAGCAAGATACAAGAGGCATCAATATCATGAACCACAGATACAGTACTAGATGCAGTTAAGAAGAGACTGGATGATCCTGAGTGTTGACAAAAGGCTGCTGCCCCTGTCCTCCAATGCAGATGGAGGTCAGTTGCACCTACATCAAACATTCTTCTGGAGTCTTGCAAGGCTGCAAGTCTACCTGAGCATCACCCCAGAGATGCAGGCTGTGCCTGCTCCATGGGATTGCAGCCTGCACATTGAGGCAAGCACAACGCAGCAGCCAATGCCATTACAAATCTCATTGTGTGCCCTTCAAAGACGCTCACCATCGATTTCACGAAATAATAATCGAGCTACTTCTGCTGGACCTCTGAGAAATATCTCAGTATTTCAGGAAGGAGGGATGTTAATTAAGGCAATGCCAGTCTTCCGTGTGAGCTTTTATTAAATGAGTGGCTCAACATAGCATTGGGAGGCATTGTTGTATGGAGAGCATGGGCTCTTTTTTCCAGAGAAAGAGGAAAATAAAGGTTGTTCCTGTGGCCATTAGAATGACTACATACCTTTCTAGAAAATGACAGGATTTCAATTTCAGGGTATCCGAGCAATTGCAGCCTGGATAATATAAAATCTCCTTTTTGTAGAGGTCTGGCTCAAAATATTCTTTTTCTGCACAAATTGCTTTTCTCTGTGAAACTGCTCTTCATCTTTCTTCAAGTGTCTTCAACTGAGGAGTTAGGGAAGTTGTCACAGCATAATTTCCTGCTTCACCATAATGCTTTAAAGCTTAATTTATATTTATTACTATGCTGTATATAAAAAATCATGATCATGAAAGTTAGCCTGTGACATTTCAACAAAGTCAGCAAATATTGTTGCAAGAACCTTAAGTGTAAACACTTTATAAAAACACTTCCATAAGTAAAAAATTACCCATACTTGAAAGGCTGCTTGGTCAGGTTTTTATACCAAGATTGTCACCAAGATGCCTTAGAAGTTGTGGGTTTTAGAAGCATATTTTCGTTTCTTTGTCATATTTTTCTTTCCTTTTCTCTAAAAGGCTTTTTCTGCTCAATGAAACATAAATAGTAGATCTTTATCAGAAAGAGACAGAAAGATATTCTGGATAGTACCTAATGCACTTCCAAACCACGATTACTTTAATGAAATACTAGGGCTTCAAAATTTCTTCCTTGGCTCCAGTATTCCATCTTATTTATCATAGAAATATAGCAAAAAATCAGATGCAAAAGCATAAAAGTATTTTTGTATGTACTGTTTGAGCTATTTGACCTAAGAGCAACTGTAAGAGACATTGAGTGAAACATGAAACTTCAATCCCCCTTATGAGAAATAAACTAGCCACTGTTTTCAGTGTGAAAGTTATACAATCTCATTCCTTCATATTACATTCTATTACACTGCTTCTTTCACAAACAATTCATATTGCCAAATGCTTCCAGAAGTTTTATAATAGAACTATACAAGTTTTCAAAGCAAATATGGTAGGTACATTCTTAATTGTACACTTTTTCCCAAGGAATCATGTACGTTAGAAGATGATTAGCGTCATTGGAAAACACTCTGTACAGCAATTGGCTGTTTAAATGGCGTTGCTGAAATAGGAAATCTGAACGGAACAAGTACCGTTAGTTTGCAATTCCAAGTAGGGGAAAAAAAAATAAAACAAACCAACCAAGACTACATCTTTTCAGGACAACTCAATTCCTCCATAAAAGCATCAATTCATCAGTTTGATCTGGTTCAGCCTAATCCAGGATTTATCTCCTTTCCTGGCCTAACGCAACTTATCTAAACCAGTTTTTCAGATGCTGGCATTTTAAACAGGTCATGTAAGAGTTCAGAAAACCATCCTCAATTTGGGATCCTTACTAGGATCAAACCCCAATGCTGACACTTACAGAAAACAGCTGCATGTAGTGGTGATCTGGGGGGAGTTCCTTCGTAGCTTTTATACACTCCTCCTCAAGAAAACTCAAGCTATTTTCAGACACATTAATTAGAGTGATTGGTGGCTGTGGGAAAGCTGTCTTTAAATGGAAACTGAAACTGTTTGTTACCTGGCATTGTCAGAAAGCATTACCCATGCTTCTTCTTACTTGCTGAGTAACATTGGCTACTTCAGCTCAGTATCTGGAACTTTTATGGTGATATTTAGCGTACAGAGAACACTTTCTGTTGGTCTCTTGCTCTCTAGGAGAAATCCTGTCTTCATGAAGGTAAACACAAAACACCAGCTGACTTCAATAGGACATTTGAGGATCTTCTCTTGCATCTATTACCATGACCTATGAGCACCTTTGGGGATCGCAACTGATTATTAGAGTTTCCATGAGTTGGCACTGTCATCCCTTTTTACAGAGATGGAAATTGAGATGTAGAGAGGCTACATCTTCAATTTTAAATGGTAAGGACTTAAATACTTAACAAACACTTCAAGTGTTTTTATTTCTTTTTTGTTTTCAATTAATTGATGTTCCATGTCTTTCAGATAGAGGAATCCCTCTTCTCCTGGCAATAATTTCCTTATATTTGTTGGGTGGCAAACGTGAATTCCAAGAATGTCTCTGCTAGACACCTTCATGAACTCATATTCAACTTTGTTTTAGTTAGAGATTTTGCTTAAAATTGAAGACCTAGTCAATGAAAAAGGTGAAAGATCCAGACCAAGATTCCATAGTAACTTCAATGGACAATCATCTTATTCCTTTCTATGTTACAGTCCAATATGCTTGTCCCTTTCTATTACTTAGTCTCTTATACACTACGATAACATAAACAGTATTAAAAAAAAACATTTATGAGTCTGGTGGCCATTAAGAGAGTGCAGGGTGTGGACACCATGAGCTTCAGACTGGAGTGCAAAGGGAATTACACAAGGGAGAAATCTATGCAATCAGAATAGACTCTCTCAACTCCTTCCAAATGCATTGATGATAGATTGTGTGCTCTTTTTATTCATGTACACAGTGATCTCAGCTTTTTTTCAGCCCTGCCTTTTGAGTGTCAGTATTTTAACTGAATAGATTTTAAATAACCAAGAGGAGTAGGTGGCTCACTAGTCTGATAAACGAACTAGTTTTTGATAAACGTCTTCCCAGACCTGTCTTTGAAAGGGATTCAGTATACCACTATACCACTAGAGAGAGTCAGGAGAGTGACTTATTCTACCATTTCTGTATGCTTCAGGTCTTCAGCTTTCCTTTCAAATGCATCTGGTCAGAGTCTCATTTGCAACCTTTGCCTGCTAGTGAGTGCCAAAGACCTCTAGCAAGGGAGCTGTACTCTCTGAAAAGGCTTGTGTGCATAACAAATGCCACTGCTGTTGCTTGGTAGCCCTTGCTCATCTTCCCAGGGCCTTGCATGACCAGGGTGCACCATGGAAGACTCTTTCTACAAAAGAGAGCTGTAGCAAGTGTGCACAAAGGGATTGTTTGACACCAACAACGGGTATGTTTACCAGGTCGTGATGCATTCATGCCATATATGTTTGCAGATGTTCTACAGCCTGAATTATTTATGAATATCTTAACTCAAAGGGCAACTGTTGTAGACATTAGAACGGGGCCCCCTTGAGATAGCTGCTGCTACATCAGCTCATGAAACTTAAACAAGCTGTGCCTGCAGCATTCTCACCAGTCATTTCTCTTGGTATATGTTTCTACTTTCCAATTTTAAACTTGAAGCTGTCTGCTGAAGAATGACTCAGAGAAAGGATGGGTGACTTAGTATGGAGGAAATGAGAAGTTCAGTCATAGTCAACCCAGACTTTTGACCCTGAGCCTGAGTCACATTAATTGTACGTACTGTAACTCCCACACAAAAATATACACAGAATCAAACAATTACTTTTTAAAAAGTGTCTGGACTTTCATGAAGGTCTGACTCTGGCTTGATCTGGAACTGAAAAAGGAGACAAAAGAAGAAAAGGTTCTTCGTGCAGTTTTTCCAGTCCTATTTAAAGAAAACAAGTGTGCGCAAAAATCTTGGCCTTACCTTAACAGCAACATTGTGCTTGGCTTCACCAGGCTACTCAGGAGTCCAAAGCATATTAAGTGTGTTTGGGATTCTCAGCTGATATGACAGGCGCAAGGCTTCTCACTTCAAAAAGCATTGTCACAGTTGGTCTCAGTTGTTGGTATTCTCAGGAAAGAGGGCAAAAACTGCAAGGGTTTGAGGGACAAAGCAGCTTTCTGCCTTACGTTTTTTCCTAAAGCAAAAAAGCCTATGAGCAAAACCCTTACCCCATATTAAGTTTCAAAGTGCCTTTAAAATCAGATAAAAAGCTATTTTCCCCCATTTTAGGAAGGGGATACTGGGGGAACCTATGGAAAGAAGCTGCTGGCAAAAGGTCACAAACAGAGCAACGCTAGCAGTAAGAGCTTCTACCTCTCATAGACTACCCAGCAATACTCTGTCCACTATGAAACACTGGCCTCCCATCACGCAGAGGATATCCAAAGCAAATTATGTCTGTAAGATGAATCGTGCTGATTCAGCAATAAAAGGAGCCATCAGAATTCCTCATTTTACTGTTCCCTTACTTAAAAGTTCATATCTTCTGCTAATTTGGCCCCACCTGCTGTCTCTGACAGACAGAACCTCTGATCATCCGAAGGGTAAAACTGGGATGATGTATTTCTTTAATTTACTTCTCTGCTTAAATCTGAACATAAAGATAATTTTCTGTTGGTGACGCAAACCATGAAATATGTAGGAGATCAAAGACTGCACAGTTATAGTTGCTGGAATAACTCCAGTATTCAGAATTTCCTTGGGTTTAATCTTTTTTTCTCACAACTTTAACTTTGCATCATCTGGGGCAAACTGGCTTTGTACAAATTTCCCTAAATATCAAGACAATGAAAAAGAGAAAGAAAGCTGTCTGCAATATCCCAGAGAGGTTGTGAGAAATAGGTCGGAAATCGTGTCTTTCAGGGTGTGCAGGGATCTTCCCAGCTAACCAGTCAGCTAGTGGAAGGATGCATCAGGCTAACAGAGAGAATTACTTAACTCTTTTCTTGGAAATGTTCCTTCTCTCCCCTCCCTGAACACATACACACAGTCACCATCTCCTCTTCACATAATCTTTTTTGAAAGATTGGAGAGGAAGTCAGGGTCCTTTGGAGGCTCTCAGGACCCATCCTTGATGAGAGGCAGGCTTCACTGTCCAGACCTTTCTCAGCAGCACTGCACTTTGTAACTCTCAGTAAGTGACATTAAAGACAGGTCTGAGGAAGGAAGGTCAGACCCCAGGATGGGAGAGGCAAGGGGAGATGCCCCTGCTTCTTGAGGAGATAGCATATCCTTTGCTTCTCACAATTTCTTTTTTTAAAAACTGCCTGCAGCAGCACAATTTTACCCAGGGCCTCCTTTGCAGTAACAACAATGAGGAAAGATATACTCTGTTACTGTTAAGAACTAACGGTGAGCACCGCAGCCATTAATCGGTTACAATATGGCTGGTCCTGCTGGACTCAGTAACCACTCTCAGCACACATCCAACAATTTCTGGGTCAGCCTAAGGCAATAGTCCTGCTGCATGGTCCCAAAATTATTTCTTTCATGTTTACTTCAGTTGCAGCAGTTACAGAGAGTACTTCACAGATTGGATCACATAGCAGTACTACCCTCAATTCTCCTCCCTGACAAGGAAGATGGCAAGTCCCTTAATATTGCAATGAAGAAGCATTTTAAAAAAGAAAAGTGAGCCTTTGAAACTTTAAATGGGGCCAAACAGGGTCGCCTTTAGGAAGGAGCAAGCCCACAAAGTCCCAAGAAAAGTCATATGTCTGCCATTCATAAAATCTGAGTTCTTCTGGAATCAAAAAGCAGTTTTTCTATTTTCATATCAAACCTAGAAAAATTTAACAGCCTATTGTCTGCTACACTTTTTCTGGGGTTAAATGGAAAAGGACCAGAAAGAAAGAAAAATCATGAGGCTACCCTCTCCATATAGTTTAAATCTAACAACTAGTCTGCCTTCACTTATTATGACAGTGGGTCTCCTTCTCTTTGAAAATTGTTTCCACCAGTGGAGCCCTGAATTTTCTTTTCTGCTGCTGTACCTCAGGGGAGAACTGTTATGATAAATTTGAGACCTGGCCTGAGATGAATCTGTTCCATAGACACAGTCATTTATTCAATTAAATGGGCTCTACCTCTTTGGATCAGTTTCTGGGAATAGGAGAGCATGGATTTGGAGGACGTTCTATTTCTAAGAAGCGCAAATCCCTAGGGATCAGATATTCATGAGACTGCAACCACCATAGGTTAAACAAAAGGAACATCTTCTGCCCCCGGTGAAATGTGATGATGGCTCACTCTCACCAAATGAGCTATTTGAACATTGGTTCAAAGTGAACTACTTCTACAGCACTCAGAAACCATTTTAGTAGTTTTCTACATCTATAAATAAGTGACTTGTAGCGCATTAGACTATTTTCTGGAAGTGAAAGTCTGGTAAACACTTTTGTGGCTGTTTGCTCAGAAAAGGTTTCACATGCGAGAGTTAAAGCTGTCATCCCGAAAACGCTGAATTCTTTCCTCCCATTTATTAGCATTCCAGTCAGCAAAATTTCAGACTAGTCATACCCCACTAGTCAGACTACCTGAACACAAAGCAAATAGTTCAAGACAAACTTCCAAATCTGAAACGAAGTGATTCACAATAACTGAACAAACTGAATAGCTGGCTTTTCATAAATGACTTACAAAGAGAGCAAAGGTTAACCTTTGGAAAGGCATTTAGTACTCATAGTTGGCCATGATCTCTTTTTTTGCCTTTTAAAATAACAAGAGTGATCAAAAAAGCAAAACAAGCCTTGAAAGACAAGCAACCTAATCTCAGAGAGGTGAATCTTTAGATCATGCATGAAACACCATTGCTGGCTTGGCGCAGCAATTCCTTTGTGCAGTTCTACGAGAGGTGGGAGCAGTGAGCTAAAAGTAAGAAACAAGGCCAGAACCAGCACCAACTTGCCACTAGCAGTAAAAAAATGTAAAGAGGCTGCTTTAACTAGGTATTTCCAAATCCACAGGGGTCTCTGTCTGCCAATTACTTCAGCTTCCTTACTCTTATTCTACCTGGCTCCACATAGGTCTTTATGACATATTCAGCTGAGCATGTGAGCATTTTTTATTAGTGCAGTAAACAAAGTGTCTAACCTGTCTCCCTTGTAATATTTTGTTTCATCTATCCTTTCCCCCAGAAAAACAGTATGTGTGAATTGAATATTTGAGTAACTCTTGAACATGATTCATGATTCCAGCTGAGTAATACATAGCTATCTTTCTCCTCATCTCTTGCATGCCTTTTCTGATATTTTGCTGCCAATGTGGCCTTTCGTATCTCATCCAAACCTAGCCTGTGATTCTGAAGAATCATCGGTGAATAGTGGTGTTACAATTTTCATCTTTTTATAGGGAGCAATTTTTCAGATTAAAACTATATAATGAAGGTAAAACATTTGTGATACATACAATACTATACCTAAACTGCACGTGTGTGTGCAGCCCTGCCCAAGGATGGACTGTACTCACCCGCTGGTGTGGAGGAAGATACCATTAAAGATCTAGACTGTTGTGGGGGTGGAAGTTCACTGAGGGGTTTGTGAGGGTCACCTGTATTATTACTACAGCTACATCCATGATCAGTGAAGTGAATGATTCTGTCTGTCAGTTATTAGTACTCTCAGAGCTAGGAAAAATAAACACATCCAAAACACTGTCATCTTTTGATTTCCTTTCACCACATGTCTTAAAAGCCTGTGTCTTTGGAGTTGGTTTTAGACCAACATATTGAATGGGTTTTAATTATATATTTCCTTCTGCTTCTGCCACAGGATATAGCATTAAAAAGAGCTTAATGGGCATGATACATAGAGAGAAATTTTTAGCAAGGTTTAGCTTTGTTCTTCTCTGCTTTCATAATACGTGGAATCATGGAAATCCAGTTCCCGTCCCATTCAGTTTGATTCAGCTCTGGGGATGGCATTGCATTTACCTACCCAACACTGCAAAGTTTTTGGTGTAGAGGAGAGGGAACATGTCCACAGATTCACTTAGCCAAGATTAGACTGCACTGTGCAGCGAGGACCAGGGGATTCCTCATTTAGGTGGCTAGCAATAGCTACACAGATGCCTCCATGGATCCTTAGCTGATACACTGAGTTGTGCCGTGTCAATGCACAGATTCAGTATATTCCTGGCCTGGGTTAATGAAGTATGAGGGTGATCAGGAATAAATCTAAAGTCTTACAATGTAAACCATCTTCACTACAAATGTCAGATCAAGCTCCACTGAAATTCAACAGCCAAACCAAAGTGATTCAGTTTAATGATCTCAGACAGTTTGTTGACTGTAATATCTAACCTCTAAAAGGTCTCTAACATGTGACCTGCTAGCAAAACCATTTCTGAAGTAACAAGGTTGAATCCTGGCAGACCAAGCAATCTTGGCATTTTAAGGTGAGCAGCACCTAGATTTGTGAAACACACATATTACGTAAAATAAAACAAGAAACCTTTCCTAACTCCACCCTTCAGACCACTGAGAACCAAGCAGCGAAGAGCAGCATAGTACTGTTTAGATAAAAGAAGAAATTTCATGTGTTGGCGCCTATAGAGAACACAACAGAAGTAAGATTTCCATTCACCCCAATTACCTGATCAAACGTTGTACTAATTAGCGCCCAGATAGCAAGGTACATGTTTACCCAACGCCCTAAGAGATCCCACAGGGTGGGAAGGAGCCTAAAGTGGAGGAGGGGAATTAAAAGCTTCCCTTAATTGTTCTGTATGTCTCTAATGAATGTTACAGCCTAGCAGATTTTTGGCAACACATACTACTGGGGTATTATTTTAAACTTTGCTTCCTAAATCAAATAGCCTACTGTTTCAAAGCAGTTTTGTTCCCTGTCCTAAGGATTAGCTCAAGCATTAACAAAGTAGGCCATGGAGGGCTGTGACAGAGACCGCGTGTGGGCAGTGTTTTTGCTAATTTGACCTCTTTTCACAGAAATGAGAGGAAACTGTGATCTGAAGCTGACATTTCCTTAGAACATCGCCCAGCTTTCCTAACACTGGGACCACAATTCACTGATAACAGGGCTTTGAAGTAGCTGGAGCAGAGCCAGGAAACATTGGAAGTATTCTTCAGAGAATATCTGTTTCAGATTACCCCAATTTATAGTAAGCCACACATGCTAACTTTAGCATTTCTTCTGCCTTTAAGCTTTTCGTCTTCTGGCTGATTGATCTTGAGCCTTTTCCTTTGGCTCAGTACAGTAACATTTCTTGTCCAAATACTGCATTCCTACGTTGCATCCAATTTCTTCCCCACCATGTGTCACTAAGTTCACTTATCTTTCTCATCCTCTGACCCACATTAACTTTTGCAAGTATATGATTTTGCTGGAGTTGAAGGAGAACCTGTGGCAAACATTGCCCTGAATGAGGCTAAGCAAGAGTATGCTGTGGTTTCTTTATTTTGTTCATTCACACCTGCAGTACCGAGTCTTCTAGTTCTACGCTCCCCCTCCTTGCCATCAGAGGCTGCATAAGGGTAATTCATAGACAGGAGTTAGGTTTTTCCAGTCCCATTTGAATTCAATTGGAGCTGTACACCCAGCTTTCACAGCAGGTAATGCAAATTAGTAGGAGCAGCTCTGTAGGCTCTTTGTAGGACAAGCCACATGTTGCTGAGGATCTGACATCCACAGTTTCCTCATGCTAAGCCTAGTCTGATCCCAGGTACTGAGTGTTCATTTGCAGCCACAGGATTTTACACGTACGTCTGTCTTCCAGTTTGGTTTCTTACAAAAGGAATCCAGCTCATGCACATCACAACCTTGTGTTGCTGCAAATCAAAGCTCAATAAGAGATGATGGCTGGTAACACTCTTCTGATCCAGACTGTAACACCACTACAGAAGCACCGTTTGGTCCTTCGGAATTCTTGGCTAAGAAAGGGTGTGAGAACAATCACCCTGCACAATGAAATACAGAGCGGTTACAGCAAGCTGTGGCTCTGCAAGCATCCCTCACTTGTCTAGCCAATGTTGCATGTCCATGGCTCTGACTGAGCACCTCCAAAGCAGACCACGATGCATTGTCTGCTCTTCAGTCACACCACAGGACTGCTAGCAAGCATGACTCTCACTGCCCAGCCTAGCCATGATTTCTAGGGCATGAAACATAGAATCATTAAGGTTGGAAAAGACCTCTAAGATCATCAAGTCCAACCGTCAAATAACACCACTATGCCTCCTAAACCAGGCCCTGGAGTGCCACGCCTACACCTTTTTTGAACGCCTCCAGGGTTGACGACTTCACCACCTCTCTGGGCAGCCTGTTCTAATGCCTAACCACTCTTTCGGTAAAGAAATTTTTCCTGATGTCCAATCTAAACCTCCCCTGACGTACCTTGAGGCCATCTCCTCTCGTCCTACCACTAGTTTCTTGGGAGAAGAGTCCAACACCCGCTTCACTACAACCTCTTTTCAGGTAGTTGTAGACAGCGATAAGGTCTCCCCTCAGCCTCCTCTTCTCCAAGCTAAACAGCCCCAGTTCCCTCAGCCACTCCTCATAAGACTTGTTCTCTAGACCCCTCACCAGCTTTGTTGCCCTTCTCTGGATACACTCCAGCACCTCAGTGTCCTTCTTGTAGTGAGGGGCCCAAAACTGAACACAGTATTCGAGGTGCAGCCTCACCAGTGCCGAGTACAGGGGCACGATCACTTCCCTACTCCTGCTGGTCACGCTATTCCTGATGCAAGCCAGGATGCTGTTGGCCTTCTTGGCCACCTGGGCACACTGCCGGCTCATGTTCAGCTGGCTGTCGACCAGAATGTTGATAGCTAAACAGAGCCCATTAAATCCATTCGACAAGTCTGTGGAACAATCAATGCCAGCATGGTTTAGCATCTAACCTATGGCGTGAAAGTGTCTATAACCTGCTACGAAGATCTGAGACACTCTTTTGCCTGTTCCCCAGCTGGAACTTATCGTCAATCAATATTACTCAGAGCAAGAAAAGTGGACAGCAGGCTATTCTACTATCACGCACTTGTCTTGGAAAGACAGTCAGCATTTATACAAATTCTTAGGTTCAACATATCATATCAAAACAATGACAGAAGTTATCCATATAAAAAGCTCCCTTCTTTGTCAAATACAACAAACACACCTCTGTCTTCTAATAGGAAGAAAATATTTCCTTTTATCACTATTGCAAATAACTCAGGATGCTTTAGAATCTAAACAAAGTAGAAATTATGAGTTGGGCTCCTAGACTCTTACATTTTGGTTTGCTATTTTTACCAAAGTCAGTAGATGACAGGCCTAATTTCCTCTGTCAGGAGCATAAAATAATATATGAAATGGTGGGAAGACCAGCTCATTCAGTGGCAAGGAAGGGACTCTACACATGGCAGGCAGTTGCTTGTTGCTATTCCTCACGAGCCATGAAGTAAACACAGACAAAAAAAGCATGCATCCGTTTCTGCATCCCACTAACATCAAGGCTTGCGTGCATTGCAGTCAGGAACTGCAGTGGGTTGGCCACTGCCGGATGCTGGCAGCAGTCTGGAAATCTAGGAGAAGCTTTTCAAAAGAATCTACATAACGGTTTTGGGGGCAGGGGAGGAGTCCAGAGAGCTCCAACTAAATCGGAGCTCTGCCATTAAGCAAAAGGCAGCCTCACATATTTCCCTGGAACTAGGACTAACTCCCCATATTTCCTACCCTTCAGCAGTTCTCATTCTTATATGAAATACTATTCCCACTGGTTTTGGTGGGACTTTCTCTGTAAAAAAGTTACTGCTGTACATGAACACTGATATTCACCCAGTGCATGATGCCAGTAAACTTTGGGAGAGCGCAACTTCCCTGCTGTTATCACGTGTTTCCGCTCCTTCTCTCCTTCTTAGGAAATTAGACTATGATTTCACAAGATGCTGTCTCCTGAAATTTCTGGGTTTTCCTTACTGTCACGAGAACAGCCAAAAAAGTAATAATTTTGGAAAAGACAAAAATGGAATTAATCCATTTTCCATATTGAAGCAATGTTTTGAGACCAAATTTACCTACATTCATTTTCTCTGAAACAATATTTCTCTTGATGCATTTTATTTTGAATGGAACAAATATTTAATTCCAAAAAATGTGATGGATGAGAACTGATCTCACCAAGAAAACTGCAAGTCTTTCATTTCAGGTTGACCTGACACAATGTTTTTTCCTTCCATTTTTTGGTTCAAATGTAATTGTTCAGACAGCCATTTGGCAGAAGGCTTTACCATTTTTTAGGAAAAAACTCACTTGGTTATCAAAACCAGTTGTGGAAGCAAGATATTCTGTTGGGGCAGACACCCACTGAGATAACCGGTACCTTAAAAATCATGAAATTTGGTAGGAACCGCACTCTCTAGGGTGACCTAAGATGTTCAGAAAAGGTACAGACTGTCCTTGATTTTGGTTGCCATCAACTTCATTTTCCCAATTTTAATATTTGCAGCACACAAAAAGTTGTAATTAATGACAGAGACCGCTATTAGATGGCAGTCAAAATGACAATTTGGCATGAAGACACACTTTTGGTACTTCTTGTTCAAGTTGCCTAAATGAAGGCAAACTAGCGCTAGAGAAGAAATGGAAGGCTCCAGGAAAGAGGCATGTGTCTGCTTGATCCTGGTGGTCTTGCACATTTGCTGTGTTGTGTGGAACTTGATACATTTCAGTACATTACAGCCAGTGAAATGTTACCCAAACGTATAACCCAGAATTAAACTGCCTTCTAAATTGCAAAAGCACATTACTAACGATGACAAGCTTCCCACGCAGCACTTTAACCACTCTTTTCAGAAGCTACCATCCAGCATAAACGTATGTCATAAACTCCCTAAGTACCATGATGTCAAGTCAGAGAGAGGAGTGGTTTCATCAAGGTCACACAAAGGTTGCACAGGGAAGGTGAAAACTGAGTTTAGTTCTCCCGTGTCCCAGAAAGGAGCTTTGACAGCAGACCATCGTCTCTCACTGATGTCAGCCTCTGTAATAAATGATGTCTCCTTGGTGGGGAACTGCCCAATCTGACATCATTAGTAGATCTGGAATTGCTAAAAGGTTTAGGTCTTCAGCATGTTTTGTTTTTAATTGAGCATGAAGCCGTCTTGGCAATAATACCAAAAAAGCCTTACACCCAAATAAAATTTGTTTGGATTGGCTGGTCTTCATGAAGTGATTCAGAACAACAAAGCTGCACCTTCTTTCTTCATGTCGGCACAGTTGTCAGGACTAAATATTGTGGGCTGCACATCTTTGAATGAGATTGATTGCACAACATTTGTGAAAGTGCACAACATTTTCAATGCATCTTGTGCGGGAAGAAAACAAATGGATCAGCCCTCTTCCCCTTTGAAGTTATTTGGATCATTGTAAAAACAGATAAACTGCCGGGTAGAAGACAAATAAGTAGGGTCATTCTTGCAGGGAAGAGTGCTCATATCACATTCACCCTGGGTAAAACTAATATATCCTCATATGGCTTTGGAAAGATTTCTTCTTGGTTCCCAAAATGAACGGTTGACAGCCCATGAGAGCAATCTTTTAAAATGAACGCACATTTCTAAGTTTAGGAAAAATAACACATTAAACCCTGAACTTAAAGTCATCTGTAATAGCACCATTTTTCCATGTTCTTGCTAGAGCATGCCACTCACAGTAACACATGCTTTTGAAGATCAGAATTCAACAAATACTGAAAGATGTTTCCCCCATTCCCTCCTGACTGCTGGTCTCCCAGCTCATGAAGACATTCTACATGCTCCATATGCCACATGTTTCAATTTCCAGAATGTATATTATCGATATTTGATTTAATCCCTCAGCATTGGGAACCGTAACTGTATAATAAAATAAATGGCTTGTGTCTGTTTCTTGTTCTCCTCACCCCTGCGATACATGCATTTTACACAGACGACAAAGGCGTTTCTTCTGTAGCATTATCAGATTTATTCAGTAAGAGCCCAGTCCTACCACATGGGTTTTACTGCTCACTTCAGCAAGAGTGAGGTCCCAGTTTGCAACTGTATATCTAATGGAGCATTTTCACAGATGTCTTAAACCAATCTGCGAGGTGCCTTTGAAAGCAGTGCCTTGGCTTTACCCCATGCGCATTCTTGTTGCCTTCCCTGTACAAATTCCAGCAACAGTGTGGCCCTGCAATCAACCAGATCAATCAGCTGAGCTGGCAGAATGGGAACTGTACCAGAAAGAAAAAAGTAAACTTTTTTAGCCAGATCAGCTTGCTGCATGATTGCTGTTGCCAAAGCAAGAGATGGGTGTGAGCACCTAGTTAGATGCAGTGGAAAGAGTGGAATAGGCACTTCTCTTACAGCTTGAAGGCAGCTCAGCCTTGGAGGGCCCTCAACAAGAAACATATATTTCAGATGTACGGGGCCACATCCTTTGCTGATAAGTCAACAAAGTTAGATCATCACTATAGTGGTCTAGACTTAAACCAGCTAACAATTTGTCCTATTATAGCCAGTCTCCCCTGAAGAACATAATCCCCTGAAGCTGAATATATTAAGTAGTTCTCCAATAAAAATGAAATATATCCTCACCACCAGTCACTCCTGTTTTCATAAAGGGCAAAGCAAGAAGATGTATTCTTAATCACGTGCCTGACTCGGCAAAACATGTTGTGCTTATCTTTTCTTCAGCCCACAGCCATGATTCAACTGTAATTATGACTCTTCCCCTGAAATAGCAATTTCATCTATCATTATTATCATTATTATTACTGCATTTTTTCAAATGCAAATAGCATCTACCTATGTGGAATGTAGGAGGACTGTTTTCCTTTTGATATTAAAAAGTTCTCTTGCAAAGTAAACATTGGCTGAACCTCAGAGTTGGTATACTGTTTAGGAATGCAGCCTTGTACAAAGCCAGAGGCTTTTCAGAGTGTTAAAAGAAACCTCAGGCATTGGAGTCATCCCCAGGAAGCAGATGAAAACGATGTGTACACGTGTCAAAATGCCAGCTTGAACTGTGTGAATACGTCAACATAATTTGAGCTGGTAGGAAGGCAGGGGCTGTATGGAACAATAAAAAACACTTTTTAAAAGGCTGTTTTCTAAGATGATTAACTGCATTAAAAAAATAACTTTAAAAGATAACACACACAAAAAACACCCCTACAAACAAAAGGAAAGCTGAAGTAGAAATTAAGGAGTCTCTACTTCTGCTTTTTAAAACAAGGTTAGTAATTACAAGCACACAAAAAAATCTGGAATGTCATACACTTTGTTCATTTGTAATTAAGATTTCAATGTTATCTTAATTTTCTGTCCATTCCACATCCTTTGTTTACAAGTTAGAAAGTCTCACCAGCTGTCCCAAGCTGGTCTTAGAGCAGACTTTGTGGAGAAGTGAGTATTGCTTATAGGACGCAATCTCTACACTATAAAATCTCCAGATTTAATCGATGTTTCTTTTCTTTCCACAATACAGCTACTTTCTCCAACATGATGGGATACTATTCTCCTTACCTTTAACATACTATGGAGTAGTGGTGAAACCTAGCTCTGTCCTGGTAGGTCCCTGCACTGTCATGTCCTTCTGGTGCTCAGAGACCCTGCACGCCTTCACGGTGGACTCGGTCCTGCTATTCAGGAGCTGGAGAGGGAGCAGAGAGGCTGGAGAGGAACAGGAGCTAACAGCATTGCCAGTCTCAGGTCTCTCCACATAACTTGGCAACTCACCTAGAAAACCCAGCAGATATGAAGAGATGGAAACATAAGCCCCTCATTCTGCAAGGGTAACCTACTAGATCTCCAAAGTGGTAACAGCAGAAGTAGAGCTGGGCAGAAAATGGAAAAGATAACCATAGCTGTCTTCAACTTTTCAATAAAAGCATTAGGAACAAAAAATATCCCGATTCTGAGCTACTGTCCCAGCCCCTTAAAGGCCATATAGTCATAGCTGTCCATCCTCCTCCAGGACAGAGTTTAAGCCAGACTTTACCTTGCCATGATGCACCTTGGTGTCCACTTCTCAGAGGCGAGGTAGGCAGTCACAGGGTGCTCTCATCAGTGCTTGTCTTGATGAGATATCCCAAGTCAGAGGACCCTGGCTCAGAGATAACCCAACCACTGCAGCAGTATGCCACAACCAAGAGGAGGCTGATGTAAGGCTTTGAGAATCTGCAGGGTAATACGTTTTCTGTCTTGACTTCTGTTTTACATTTCCAGCCAAAAACCCAGCATTTTTTTGCACATACAAACAAAAATGCATTTTTCCCTCATATTTCTAATAAGACTGAGTAGTAGTGATGATTCAAAGCTGAAATTCATGATCTAGCTGGAGACTGAGCTCTCTGACTGATAACAGTAACATGAACAAGATATATTTCATGAGGCTTTCTGGCTGGTGAGGGAAGGATAGACAATGTTTATGAGCCTCTCATTTGCACAGTGCTATAATGTAATGACGGAAGGTTAGGATTTGTCTGTTTAAGTGAAAGGTAAGATGCAAGATAGTGCTATGTCCAACCTCCAACAAAAGAGCAGAAGAAAGTCTATCTGCGCAGATGCTGTAATGAAATGGCCCAGTAGTCAATACAAAAAAAAAAAAGAAGCAGACATTTATGGTTAGGAAGTCAGGTGGGAAAATTAGGTAGATATGAAAAATCCTGTCTTGAGTAGTGAGCTGGTGTAGCAGGTAAAATTAGTGAAGTAAGATGCTTAACACAAAGAAGCAAAACTGGAAAAAAAAACCCCAAACATCACAGATTAAACAACCAAGAACTACATATTCTTGAAACTCAGCATGGTTGCAGTGATGACATTCAGACTCACAAACTTGTTTTAACAAAATAGTTGAGAAGCTTACTACCATGATGGGAAAAACAATTGTTTTCTGTTCCCTTTTATCAAGTTAATGAGAAATCATTTGGACTGTGATAGAATAGAGACCTCCACCACCACCTCTCCTGGGGTGATGAGGTTAATTCCACAGGCTCTTCAGTTTGGGCTTGCCCACTCCAGACCATCATTGCAGATTCCTTGAAATATGAAACACGGTTCCCAATTTATGCTATGAAGGTATAAAACAGAGCCCACTGCAAGCAGAACTGTATGACAAGTCACATGAAAACTATCCGTTTCACCATCATAGCCAGCACAATATGCAATCATCGTGAGTTTCACATTTCATGCTTCTCACTGAAATTAGGCAACAGTAGAAGAAAAGTAGCGATGCCAGAAAAACAGGTTGCCTAATGCACATCATGACAAAAGTTGGACAAAGGCATTTGTCAAATCCAGTCCACCAAAGGATTTTTAGAGCAGAATTGTCTGCACTGGGCACCAGTGAAGGACTTCTGGCCTCCTGTTGTTTGATCCTCCCCAAGAAAAAGCACCAGAAGTCCCCAGAGGTGATCAGACTCTGTGGTGGGAAGAGACCCTGACAATCAGTATAGGATGGAACAGAAGAGGATGGAATTACACAAAGTCGAAGTACTTTTTGTTACAGTTTTTCTGCTCACTCTTCCACCTTTGTGACTCTCTAGTCAGTATCCACAAATGTTAAAGGAAGTAAATCAAATGTTAGACTTGTGCCTTCTCTATAAAAAGTCATGAACATTCACCTAATTTAATACACACTCTTAATAAAAAGCTTCTTAGTAGTATGGGTAAGAGGAATCTGAAATACCTTATTAAATGTGTAACACACATAGATGGCATAGGCACCATTATAATCACAAAACTAGCGAAATTCTAGAGTCTTACTTCAGTAGGGTAGGGGGAATTGTACCAAGCATGAAAAAGACAAAAACCACAATGTTTCTGTGAGGCAAAACTTCCAACAAAAGAAGCAATAAATTTAGGTCCACTAAAATATCCTGCTTTGAAAGGCAATATATTTCATTTTATTTTGCTTTTTAAGTATATTTTAATTTCCACATATATATTTGCTTTAAGAGGGAGAGATTTGGGGTTTTTTAATTGCAACAAGTCCAATATATAAATAAAATTTGCCTCCAAAAAAAAGCCAAAATACAAATGTGTGTCCAGATAAGGAAACATTGTCTTTCAACCTTATTGAAGCACAGTATTTTTTATTATCATTATTTTAAATGACAATTCACTGAAATAAATTTTTTAAATCAACTAGAATTTTTTCAACACCCTCTGCCTACTCAGATAGCCACAATCCCATCCCAGAAAAGTAACCTTAACTTTACTTCATTTTTAGACATCAAGAGGGCAGGGAGTATCTCCAAGAGCAGCCTCCTGTCTGTCAGAGTGTCTTTAGCACTGGTTGGCATGGAGGCAGATTGTGGCCCTTTTTCATCTAGCAGCTATTCGATGCAGCACATTTGTTATTCTTTGCTGCCAAGGAGACAATCTGTTTTTCATTTCCTCTGAAGAGCATAATACTATGAGTAAAACATCAGATATAATTAGGCAAAATGGTTGAGTGCCTGACTGAGCAGAGAAATGGAACTGTCCCGGGTATGAAAAATAGCCACACACCTGAGAAAGAAAAGAGAGAAAGGAGAAAAACACTGCCCTCCCAACTGGAGCATGCAGAAGCTGTCATGAGTAATCCTTTCCTTGTGCAAGTGGGATATTTCCTAGGGATTGTGCAAACTAATTAAGTGTCCTCTCATAACATCTGGAAAATCAAAAAAAAAAATGTAGATCCTGCTTTTTTCCTACATAAGGAAGTAAAACATACCTTAACATGGAAAACCTGATTCCTGCACATTTATAGATCTGGACACAGATCTGTTATTTATAGACACAACCTGGACACAATTCTCCAGTGCTTTATACCAATTACGTGTGTGCCTCTGTCTGAAAAATGTCCCTTAACTTACACAATGAAAAGTTTGTCAAAAGCCTTTTGCTGCTAACAACAAATATCAATGTATTCATTACAGTTCATGAGAAGGGAATGTTTTGGAGCAAGAAAACCTGAATTCTCATGTTCCTCTGAGCTACAACAGTGAGCAGCACCACCTCATGCCTTGTAACCCATGAGGTTATGGAGGGCTGCAGGACTCTCCTGGAAATGCAGGGATCCTTCAGGGAAAGGGAAAAAAAAAAAAAAAAAAAAAAAACANAAAAAAAAAAAAAAAAAAAAAACCACCACAGATAGGTCAGCTATCAGGTAGCTGAAGCTCCTGCCTCAAAGATGGGCAAAGACCATGCAAGGTACAGTTAACGGTACTCCTCTCCATCGAAACTCAGTATTGCTATGGCTAGTAACAGACTCCAGGCTTCATACTATCTCTGCAAGCCTTGTCTGAACTTGTCTCAGCCTGCCTAGAGCTTTCTTTCAAGCTTTATTCCCTTGTAAAAGTAATTTTTTTTTTAATGACCAGGTGGCAATTGCTTTATCTGTTTTATTTTACTTATCTTTGTTTAATTATGTTGTACAACCATCATTTTTATAGAAGCAGTTGTAATAAGTAGTTCTTCTGTAGTAATGAATGAAGTAGAATGAATTATTGTCTAGAATAACAATATGGTCTAGGTGAATACAGGCAAGTTATGGCA
Source organism: Fregata magnificens (assembly GCA_013389945.1). NCBI lineage: Eukaryota > Metazoa > Chordata > Aves > Suliformes > Fregatidae > Fregata > Fregata magnificens. The sequence continues at coordinate 194,273 of WAAD01001401.1, forward strand.
GCAGAAGGCTTGAAAGTGAAGACACAGGTCGCAAGGCAGAGGAGTACAGGCATGAGATGACCAGAGAAGGGGCACGAGACAGCACTGAAGACCCTGGGGACGTAAACATCTCGCCAATCAAAAAACTGCAGACTTGGGAAATGCATAAAACTGGTATTAGGGGGAACAAAGTAAAGAAGAAACAAGTATCTAATAGCTGTAAGATACTCCAAACAGCAAATCTGGGTGTAATGTGTAGCTGCAGACTAATAAAAAAAACCCCAAGTGTTAAAGCATACTTGGGGAAAAAAAAAAAAAGTCTAAAAGAAGTCCCAAATGTAAGAGGAAAGAGCCTTCAACACCACCATCATAGCCCTTCCTGTATAGGACTTCGGACACTGATGAGACACTGTTACTCCTCTTCCAGACGGAAGCCAGTGACTTCAGGACCCAAAGGGCAGTAGAAGGGTGGGTGTAACAGCAGAGAAAGGGTACATATGAGGGAGTGTGTATACAGCAATTTTAACTGTATCATTATTGAGATATTTTCTAGAATTTTACTCTATTTTCCTTTTCTATAATATTTATATCTGGACTAATAATTATTCATTAATTATACCGGTAGCAATTCAGTTACCTTGTATGTAACGTCAAATATTATTTGTGTATGTTTTCCTTCTGCAGCACAAAATTTTCGGTGTAACACTACCTTTCAAACATGGATGGTCTTCATACATGTCCTGGATCCCCATGGATGTGAAGGTGTGTGGTATGGCCATCTGCATTAATGGATGACTCTGGGCAGTAAATTCAGCGCTGCCAGTGGGAGAAAGATTGCCAGCATTTCTTACCAGCACAACAGCATATCTGCATCGTGTTTTGTGAGCTGAAGCAAGGTGACTGCTTGTGCTCTCCAAGCCTGCCAGCTCCAAACGTGAAATCATACCATCATGGTTAGCCCAGCAGTGAACAGAAGCCCTGCTGAGAAACAGGTTTAGACTACCCCAGGTTCAACGCTGCCCTAACACAGCCACAGCACTCACAGTTTACAGCTGGCTCACATCTTGCTGTTTCAGAGCACAGGCTTCTCTCTGCCTGCAAATCACCTCAGAGAAATTCCTGAAGATACAGTCCAGAAACCCAAAACACACATTAAAACTTCTCACATTGCCCACTCCTTTTCTATTTTTTTCTTTCTTTTCTTCCCCCTTTTTTTTTCCTTTTTCATCAACTTTTTGGGTGTGGCTGCTCTCCAGGAGGGCACCTGCATGGTTTATTACCAAGAAACACTGCCTACAACTTCACTAGCAGCTTAGGCAGCAGTGATACTAGGAAGAAACATTATGCAGGGTCTTCTGTGAGAAGATGGCCATGGTTGGTCATCCCAAAGGAGCATTGGAGATGAGCAAAAAGCACACCTCGTGCCACCACGGCTCAGCACAACACAGTCCTCATACGGATTTCTCCCTCCGTCACCAATGTTCCCATGCAGGGCAATGCCTGTCAGCTACAAGAGGCAAACAGATCTGTTGTTCACTTCAAGAACACATTAAAGAAATTACCTGGATGAGCAGTGACTCATGAACACTTTCAGCTGGGAGACATGGCTCAGCAATGCAAACTGATTCAGTCTAATAATTGTCACAGCTGAGAGTGTCAGGAGGAGGTTCACAATGGTTCTGCAGTCTGGCTTTAGCCATAAGAGTTAGGGTGGGGACTGTAAAGAGTTGGCAGCTGATAACAGAAATGGAATGAAATCAAAGTATCTATCCTTTGTTTATTCATCATCTTGAAATATTTATAATGGTCCAAGTATCCCTCCACCCACCCTGCACTAGAGCTTTTAAATGTGTGTCCAGATTCAAGACTGGCAGCATCTTGAGTCCATCTCTGGATTAACCCAAACCCTTCTCCTTAGGCCATTAACAGATACTCTAACAAAATGAGACCAGAATCTAAGCTAGCCTCAGCTTTGTATTTGCTGCCTAAACCCAAATTAATATTAGGTGTTAGAAGACTAAAATGATGCCTAATGAACCCAGGAAATGGCATCCTGGATGAAGTCATGCAAGGCCTGACTCCAGCCAACAGGCCTCCACTCTAAATATAAATAAATATATATAAATAAATTTAGGGACAACTGCCCTTCACAGGGCAATCTATGTTATGGTACCTATCTAAATAGATTTCAAGTCTCCCTCTGACTTAAGTTTAACATTTCTCTCAGCTCTATAATTATTTTCTTTAAAAAGAACTGTACACATAGCATCCATATTAAAATCACAAATGTCCATAATGCTCCTAGAGTTCACATCTGCAGTTTTCTTTGTTCTCTTTAAGGAGATGGCTGCCAGTAAGGAAGATTACATGTTGCCTTGAATTTTCCCAGATTATGTCTGCTTAGATCCAGCATTATGGTTCAGCCTTTTGTACACATGGAGAGGGCAGCTGGAACATTTCAGATACAGATGTGAACCTCCCCAGAGTTAATTATTCACATTATTGTTTGCATCTTCAATTTGAGTTACCCAGCTTGTATTGAAGTCCTACATACTATGCACTAGTTTTGGTGTGCCAATACCTTTTGAGAATTGCTGGCTGCAACCACTGCTTCGTACATACATTCCCAGACACTTTTTGGTTTGTGTGATTGGTGGTGAGATTGTGAACACATACATGGAAAAAAAACTTCTACCAGAAAAGCAGTTATTTAAACAATTAGCAGCACAGAGGAGACTAAGAATAGCTCTTCTAAAAACCCTTTAGCTGCGTTCCTTAGTCTCCACCGTCCCCATGCGTCCCCTCCCTTTGCTGATCTGAAATTCCTAACCCTACAGACAGTTGTCTTTGTGTACTGTTTTTGCTGGAACTGCAAGACAGTTTATCAAAAGGTTTTTGAACGATGACACTTTCTCTCAGACCTGAAGGAACAGCTAGCTCAGTTCCCTCCCACGTCCTCCGCGCACTCGCTACAGAAGAGCTGTGAGGTGTTTATTTATTTCAAACTTCTTTAACTTCGGACGCTCTGGCCTCATGGTCTGACAACTGATTGATAAGTCCTCTTTTGTGGGCTGAGAATGACTGACCTTTTCCTCTTGGATTCCCATTATAGGGTAGCCCTGTGTCCTCTTTCTTGGCCAAGTGCCATGGGAAAGACAGCGTGCAAAGACAGCTCAAAGAATGATGTATGAATTAAAAAAAAAGAGGAAGAAGGCAGCTTTGAAAATCATTCAGTGTGACTGTGCACACACCAAATATACATGAGTCTTTTTATCATGTAAGGATTTTTTCTTCCATCTCTGTACTGGCCCCGTACGTTGAGATGAGCTTTGCTTTAAATAGGTTTCCCTGGACATGTCTGATCTCCAGGAACTCTTTCAAATGAATTATCTGCTGGGATCAATTTCCAAACAAAATCCATCACACTCAGGGCACAGAGTTCCAACTTCACAAGCCATTAGTTAAGCTGGAAGAACAAATTGCAGCAACTACTGTGGGTTTCCCTAAGCTCTTAAGTTATATGATCTTGTCAGTGCACCAGAGGCCAGCGAGACCATTGCTGCTGGAATGGCTAATGGGAAGCTGATAGGAAGGAAGAGCCAGCCACTTAAGATGTGGGAAAGTCACTCACGCTCCTTGCAAAACTTCTAGGTCCCTCTGATTTCATGAGGTGCTTTTCATCCACCACTTACTGCAAAGGTACAATTTCTCAGTATAACATCGTAAAACATTTGGTAGCTTATAGAACTGCATTACCTGATTCATATCCATATCACACTTCACCCATAACTGTGCATAAATCTAACTCTGAGCTTCCAGAAAGGTTGGTTAACAAAAAAAAAAAAAGCTAAAAAGGTGCACAAAAGAAAAGCTACTGAAATATCCTGATTGAAGCCAGGAGGGAATGGGGGGGAATAACTAGAATAACACAGCAAAACCTGATCTTGCAAAATATTCAGTCCAACTTCTGCACAAAAGAGGTGACTAAAGTTATCCAGACGTAAACTTTTCAGGCTGGACAAGTGCTTCTGATGCATTTGTTTTATGCCTAGTCATTAAACACTTTCCATGAAAAAGTAATTTGACAGAATCCCTCAATGTTGAGGGCCCCAAAAACACTGTGCAAATGGTAGAGTATTAAGAATTTAAACAGGTAGACACTTTTTCAATCTATGTTTGCGTGTTTCTTCTATTCTATTCATTCACTAAATTTTTTGCATGGATTTCCTTTGGGTTTATCCTGTACTTGTTATATTTATATTAGGTGGAAGTAGTTCATTAGTTCTACAGCTTAGGACCTGTCACAACTAGGGAGAACAGGGAAAGGTCTGGGAAAGTGTTGGGATACCCACTGCCTTGAAGGATTGCTCAGGAATCTGTCAGTGTATATTTTGTCAAATGTTCAAAGGAGATGGGCAGAGACAGAGGGAGATTTTTGCTCTCTTATACATTAACCAAATACTTCCCCAGACCCAGCAAGTTGCTCATCATATTATTCCTGATGAAACTCACGTAGCCATGGTGCCCGTATTGCTTGCAAGTTCAAGCACCTAGGGTAATCTGCAGAACGGAGGCCTGAATCTAGAAACATTAATGCATGCCTATTACTATAATGTCCAAACCTAACAACACTCAGAGATCAAGTCATCTATTGGAAGGTATGTCTACTATTTGCTGGCCACGGTCAACAGAAAACTTGTCTTGGCCATAAAGACCTTTGTGATACTAAGAAGAGGAATCATAAAAAGCAAAACACCCTGTGGCGTCATTGCCACAACCCATACTGGGTTCAGTTGTAGGGTGGTCAGGCTTTCATTAGACATGAGTAAATTCTGGGACCTGCTAAAATAACTCATACATCCAAAGCTCTGCTGAGCTTGCTTCTGCTTACAAGTAAAACTGGAAGGTTTTCAGATGCCAAGAAATAATTTCATAGGTTGGGATAAAACAATATTAAAGCCTATGGGGTGGGCCTGAAAACAAGGAAAATTCAGCAGTTTCAGATTACTTGAAATTTATACATAGGTAGATTGCCTCATGCTGAACATGATCATCTATAGAAACACTTGACTATTCTTTTACCTCATGATTTCAGGTAGAAATGAGTCTAAATTCAGATTTAAATTTTTGCCAAGTTTAAGGGTTAGATGTATTTGCTAGAAAGGTCATGGCAAGGCACAGATCTGAACTACTGGGAAGTCCTCACTCAGCTGTAGATCACAAAAAAGAAAAATCAAGTCCAGCTATTTCAGTCATCAGAGCACCAAACTCAGTATCACAGGTCTTTATTTGAACTCCAGTCAGTACTGGCTATCAAAGTGAATGGTAAAGATATAACCCAACACATCTTTCTTCTGTAAATCTCTTTGAAATTAGAGGTGAAAATGCTTATATGAGTTAAGTTTGAGATTTCCAGGAAAAGAGAGTAAGTAATTTCACTGACAAAACAATAGTCACTGTAACAAAAGCAAAATACCAACAGTGGAGGGGAAACAATGGGGGAAGGGGTGCTTTAAGTTCTGAAATTTTTTTTAAGTTGGCTGCTTCCATGCAGAGAGACAAACGTCCCACATTTGTTATAGTGTTTGGCAACATCACTTTAAACCAAGACACTGCTTCACCTGACTGGCCTAGGAAGCAAGCTAATGTTGTTTTCAGTAGGACTGAAAACCTTATCAGAGTCTCAAGAGGGGTAGCAGACAGCCTCAAGGACTTTATCAGAAGGGATTAAAGACTGGTAAAAGGGTATTGCCCACAGAGGAAGAAAAAAAAAACCACTACTCTCTGGTAAAGGACCCAAGTATACCTGATGAGCAGGGGCACCTTTCTCCAACATCAAAGGCAATGGTGCAGCATCTAATTCAAATGGCTGAAAAGTCTAATGGCTGAAAATTAAAATAAGCTGTCAGTCTACTAAAAAAAGATTTTTTAATTCAAACTAAATCAGACTAACAATTTACAGATGTTTGGAAAGAAAATGTTTAAGTTACTCGCTTCCAAAGCCTGAGCCCTCCCTACCTTCAGTATTCCACTTGCACTTTAATGGTTGTGGTGGCTTTCTGCCACTGCCTGCTCCCTCCTTATTCATAGCACAAACCTCCTGAGTCGGCAGGTCTTGCCCTCACCCTTGACTTTGAAATCACATCACTTCTATCATCCTCAGAGTTAAGCAGTGGAGGTAGGAAGAGAAAACCAAGAGCTCATTATCCCTTAACACAGAGAAGTTATCAAGCCAGCAACTAAAATATATATATACATATGTAAATATATGTCCAAAAAAAGCCATATTTTGAAAATACCATTTTGGTGAAATTGTGCAAATCTTAAGTAGTAAATTAGATCCTTAGAAAAAGGAGTAGAGGACACAGATCTTTTGGGATTTATTCTAGCACTTTCTAAAAGCACATGTAGGAATCCAACCTGTATTGCCAAGCCAGAAAAGGAACCTTCAGACAATGAAGTAAGTCTTTAAAGTTCCCATCTCCAGCCCAATACTTCCAGCTCTGAGAGAAGCAGCGTGGCTGGTGGGCAGGCAGGAAGCAGGTCAGCCCCCACCGTTGCGCCACTGGCTTTGCCTCCACTCCCTCCCTCCAGCTAAACCTTAGGTGAGGAATGATATGGCTACCATCTGTTGTGTCTACTGGCATTTCTTTTAATGCTGTCCAGTTTACACTGTTCCTGCTACCCAGTTAGGAGCTTTCTTCACTTTTTTCCTTCCATGATTGGAATCGATGGGATTTTTTAAAAAATAAAAAAGTTCAATACTGAAAAAGTTCTACAAGCAAATTTGGCTCCCTGACACATCCAGCTTTCTCACTGAAACTGGAAAACTAAATTTCTCTTTCTTTTCAGCTGATCATTTTCCGTTTTGAAGTTCTCTTGGCAAAAGCATACAAGAAAAGAAGGGTCAAGAAATGCACCTTCCTGATAAATCTTTGCTTTTTTTTGGCCAATCAATTCTACTTCTGAATGTAGCACGGGTAGGAGATAAAGTCCCAATAACTAATTAGCTACACGTAATACATTTTTTAAAAGTGGATGAGAATATAAAAGCTAAGAAAATTTAAAGTTTTTCCCAAAACATTTTGCCTCTCCAATTAAGAGCAATGTGCATTATCACCTTTACGCTAGTGTTGTTCTAGTGAAAATTTGCCTTCCCCTGGTTCTGTGACCTGGGAGAAGACCAAGAGGGAAGAAGGGTGGTGATGAACACAAAGGACATGAATGCAGCTGGTCATATCAAAGCACTGGAAGAAGCATTGCTCAGATGACTAAGGCTCAATGCACTGGCTTGTCCCCAGTGAACATACCAGTATGGGTCTGTCTTCAGAAATGAACTTTGGAGCCCAAATCATTCTTGAAACACATTCAAAGTTACCCTGGACACATTTACAACATCAACTGTAAAACCGCAAAGAAAACTTTTCCAAATCCATCTCTTACACATTTGTGCCACCTAGTGAACAAAAACAAGTTGAAATGTTTTTGTGAGAGGGAAGACACATCTTGGCCTCCTCAGAAGTGCTTGCAAACTGGCTCTCAAGAGATCTTTGGTGGCTCACTATGTTACTGCCTTTGTCCATCACTGACGGATTGCCAGTTTCAAACTCTAGAAGGACTGCAAATGAATGTGACCTGGTAACCCAGAGCCACCAAAAGCTTTTCTGCGTCACAGGAAAAAAACAAATAGCTGTGTTTCATCCTCTCACAGCCCCGTAAGTGACATTAGCAGTAAGTCTGTGCAATAGAGTAATGAGCAACTGAAAGTCATTCTGTGTTCAGATATATAGGCTATAACACCTAAATTTAGACAACTAGTGTCTGCTATTCTGCAAGGGGAATCTTTATATTATTCAAATGAATATCTACTTGAACTGTAAAAAATACACCAGTATTACCCTGGGACACAGTTTCCTCTATAGCTCATTGCTATTTTGGGACCATAATACATTATGAAGATGTAGCATTATTCATAGTAATAGCAGTCGTGAGGCCCCAGCCAAGAAAAGCTAAACTTGAGCGTAGCTACAATTTACAGCCTAATCCAATAAGAGGAAAAACAAAGAGAAATCCTCATTTTACAAATGAGAGCGGTGAAGTTACAAAGTCAGGCAGGGTATGTTTATACTGTGTATTTTAGGCCAAATCCAGGGCCCGATGATGACAGTGAGTTAGCGTCCGAGGGTATAGAGGGTATACATACATGTCTATAGGCTTACCCTGTCTCTGGTGTTGTGCTCCTGCATGGCTTCCAGGACTGCTCAGACTAGGGGCTAAGGAGGGTTGTGAGGGTTCAAAGTCTGTATAAACCTCCCAAAAACATTAGTCGATTTTGGTTTAGTTGGTGCGGTTTAAAGCTTCAGCTGTGGACTTTGTTTCCAGATTCCAGGCCAAAATCCCTAACCAAGTGTTGTTTCAGTATTTTTCTTTGAGCCAATATGTATATTAACTGACAATAACCAGATCCTGTGCAAGATATTGATTTTGTTTACCAGCATTTCAAACATAACTATCTGAGCACTAACTTTCCCCACAGAGTAATAAACACAGTTGCAGGACAAACAGGTACCCGCACTATAAAATAGTGCCATCTAGTGCATACTGGATGTTAGATTAAAGAACCTTTTTCCCAAGGAAAAACATCTTGAAGATGAGTACTGCTGGACACACCTTTAGCACAAAATTTCAGATTTTAATTGTTTTAAAAATTTATGTCTGGATTAATGCAAATTAATTGTATCTGTTCAACATTCGAGTTCTTTCATTAAATGCTTACACAGAGAAAACATTTTCCTTACAACAAAAAACAAATTCCTAGCCACCCCCAAAATTAGGCATATATTTATCATATATCAGTTTCCCAGCCTGCGTACTGAATTCTCCTAAGGAAGTGTAAAGCAATTAGAGAAGAATCACTAGTGAGTCTCAAGTAATGAGACTGGTTATGATTGCTCATTAAAGCCTTCTGATAAGACATTTATAACAGCTAAACATCTACATTTACAAAACACTGTTTTGCTCATGAGAGCAACACTTGCAATTAATACAGAAAGCCTAAAGATGTTGCTTGTAGCACAGAAGACTAAAAATAAAAACTGCCAGAGCAGCCCCAGGTGATCCTCAACGCACCTGCAAGCAAGCTCATACCAGAGAAGCCAGAGGAGCATTTGCCCAAATTCTCCACATCTCTGCCATGTTAGTACACACTTAGTGCTATGCAAGGCAAAGGAGATGATCTATTCCAAGATCTTAATCTGCAGGAGTATGCTGCATCACAAAATTAAACCATTCTTTAGGTCGGCCAATAGCCAAGTTCCTGCTCATGGTATGATACATTGCAGTGTATGCCAGTCACCGAAAAGGGAGGTCCATCCCCCCATAGCCCCATCCCAGAATAGTCATTCTTTCTTAGTGCCCACTGGAAGCTTTCTGCATCTCCCTGCTCCTGGATGCTCCACCAGACACTTCAGGACATTGGTTGCCAGTATAATTTAAAAGGTGCTGGATGCCCCATATGGAAGTACTACCTGTCCAAAGTGGAGAAAGTACAAAGTTTGTCCTTGCAACTACCTGTTAAAAACTGTATTATTTTTGGTCCCAAAAAGCCACACTTGTCTGAGCTGTGATTTCAGCAATTCTCACATGGTGTATTATTCTTGTCAGAGGTATTACTATGCTAGAAATGTACAGGCTGTAACACCGATAATTCAATAGGCAGATGTCTTCCTCTGAACCTGCAGTGATCCAGCTTATCCCCAACAGCAGGAAGGACGCTGGTGCCACGGGAGGTGCCTGCCACTGCAGAAGGTGGACAGTCTTGACTATTTGCCCTGTTTTAAGGGTTCTGGGGCTGTTTCAGCTGGAGCAGACATGTCAGCTCAGGTATCTTGGATTAAGTCCAGGTACATAATTGCATTCTTCCTATCTACACTTCCCTTTTGCTTTCAGTTGAATAAACTATTCCTCATGCTGCAGCCTAAATTGTGTTTTGCTGCTCTGCATGCTAAAAAGCTGCCATATTCCACCCAAAACTTGGCTGTATTTAACGGGTGGATTAACTGTTCTTTATGTATGCAGTTTGGAACTGGAGTGCATGGTCCATTGTGTGTTTTAGGATCATTGTTATTTAACATAGCAGTTTACCACTGGTATCTTCACCTTACACTCAAGTCTTGAAAGAGGTATACAAAAAACAGACCTCTGCAGAGAATGGGTTAATATCCACCATGAGCCAAAAATCAGTGTTTGGTTAGAGTCTGATTGCTGCAATGTTTTTCTGGAGGGGTCTGGGAGGGAAATGGCCTCTTCAGAATTAAGGAAAAAATAATCCACTTACATCATAGAAAGCTGGAATCACATCAAAGGCTGTGAAAGCTCAGAAATTGGCAGCTTGAAATCCGCTAAGAATTGACATGAATTTCTACCTTTTTTAATAGAGCTGGAACAATGATTCAAACAACTTAATCCCTTAGCAATTTCACAACCTTTTGTTACTTTTCAGAAATCCCTTTCTCGCCCTGGTGTCTCAAGTCACCCATTTAAATCTTTTGCATACTTAGGACAAATTCTGCTCTCAAGTGTTCGATCCTGTTGATTTCAATAGAGCTGCAGATGTGCTTGGGAGAACTGCAGAGCTTGGCCTCTGGCCTTGCCACAGATGGGACACCAAAACGAGGCAGCACAGCCTGAGGACAGCATATAACTCTGTTCTGTGCATACCTATAACCTGCTGTAGCCCTTAGGAGAAAGTCAATTAGCCCTCATTTTTAAAATGGAAGTAACACCAACCTGCTTCTCAGGAGAGCTGAAAAGCTAAAGCACATCCATGTGACAAAGCCTATTTGGTATCAATTTGCAACATCAGGCTCACTGGCCTTTTGAATCAAGTGTTTATGTATACACATGACCTCTTCAGCCCAAAATTGTCAGTACAGCATCGTGTAGTTGCAGGACCGCTGATGAGATATAGCATCTGAGTCCATATCTGAAGTGTAAGGCACTGTCTCCTCTGTTGACAGATGCCTTTACTAACCAGGAGTCCTCCGTTACCCCTCTGCAAGAGCTCAGGACTCCTGTTCTGCAAAAATGACACCTTTGCACAAGAGCTGGCTCCTCTGCAGAGCTGCTAGGAGTACTGGGAAGGAAACATACTGAAGAAGCTCCCAAGTGTACCCCAAAAGCTCAGGCAGTAGGAGCAGAGCTTGGGTAGTGCTTTTTGACTGCTCTACCCTCCTTCCTTAAGGCTTCATGATCTTTTTACCTGGTCTTGTCTGTGAAAGAAAAGCATTTGTTCCTCATGTGTTAACCCTGCCTGGCAGCAGGCATATAGCTCTGGTAAGGTCAGTGTATACTCAAGGGACTTCATCACTTTGGGAGCCAAGAAGAGGGATGGAGAACATCCCAGGCAGCTCTTCTAGAGGTAGGTGAGTCAGGGATTGCCCACAGCTTCTCATTTGGACTATTCCCAAGAGCCAACATGTCCAATTCAACACACTGAGCATCATGACAGTACGTTGAGGGAGGTCAGCATCTGTGGGAGGCCACGATCCCTAGAAACCTTATCGTCTACTGATGAGCACCTTGGAAGATGGTGAAATAGATTTGAAAACTTGCCAAGGTCTTACAACAGCCCTTGCTAATGCATTTCCTTCTATCTCAGATAGAAGTGTGTTTAATACTTAGTGGAGCATGGGCTAGAACCTGGTTCTCCCAGGTGCTCACCATTGGCAAGCATTGGTCCCTAGGCTGTTTGGTCATTCTCAGCCGGGAAGCATTTAAGGAAAAGTTTACTCAGTAAAATTTTGGTTTCTTTCTACAAATGCTTAAAAGTGATAGAACATGTTAGTGAATGAGAGCTTAGCCTCTTCCAGTTTTAGATTCAAGGTCTTAGTCTGGTTGACACAGTCACATTTGGATGATAGTAACTGCCCAGTAGCAATGTCAAGTGAGGGTGCTTTACTGGCACAATAATTACAGCAGTTAATTATTTGCACAGTGTCATAGGTGTGCATAGCAATACATCGTTTAGACAAGTCCCTACCCCAAGGACCTTACAGTCTAATCTGGATGGACACAGTATAGATAATTAAAGAATGACCCATGGAAGTAAGAGCAGAAGCGAGTCGAATTTGAGTTCATCTACTATTATGACTGTGGGACATGTTTACCCCTCTGATTACCTAACGTTTTTGCCAGATTTGCTTTTCAAGTGTGTGGGACGCACAGGAGCTTTTGCAGCCCAGGAGGATGGAGGCAGCAGTGCATCTCCATTACTGAGGTTCTGGTGCCCTCCTGCGGCCACTCGGTTTCATCCATTTGGCGTTGACAAACATTACCATCCGCCCTTCTATTTATGAATGTTATTTGATATTTGTGTGGCATCCCGCAATCCCCATTATCATTCCTCTGCCAGCTGAGGTAGCCCTTATTTTTTGTGTGTCTCAAATAATGAAATATTTCCCCTCCAGAACATATAATTTACTGCTGTTTCCTTCCGAACATAAGGTGATCATGAAGAAAAGGGGTAGAGAAGTTCAGGCCACGTTGATACTGTATGGTCAATAACACATATTGACACAGGGACAAACCAACACCCACAGCAGAACCATGAACTTCTGGAGCTGTTAGCTACACTACAAAGCAGGCTTACATTAACCATTTAAAATAAAATAAATGGTTTTCCCAGGCCAGAGGAGGAGGGTTAGCTATTAGGAAACTCAAAAGTAAGNTATTCCCTCCTCTTTTCATTATTATTTGTTTACATTTCCAGGCCTGCCTAATGTCTCCAGTTTCCACCGGGGACTAGAAATAGAAGTACCCTCCTGCAGAGGAGGAAGGTGACTTCTGCTGGTTAACCAGCCTGGATCCCGAGTAAGGTGGAAGAGAAACCTTTACAGCCTTGGTACACCCACTCCTGAAAGGCTCTTCTGAATCCACATATCTCTGCTTGTGTGAGCTGAACAAGAACACCCTCCATCTATTTGAATGTGTCCTTTGATGATGTACTTAGGTACAAATACCGACAACATCTTTTAAAGAGTTCACTCTGGAAAGCAGAAAAGCTACATGAATGACAAACTGAAGCAGCCCTCAGCAAATGAGGGAAAAGACTTGGAAGGCCTTGGGAAGACTTCTTGTAGGAAATACGAAACAGCAGCAAGATCAGCCACCGAATCAGTATTTTGCCAGGGAAATCTTCCTTGTTTCCTATAAGCACCCCTGACAAAATTTTTATGGGATCACAAAGAATTCTTGCTTACATTTGCATGAAACAAACAAATAAAATTTAGAGACCAAACAGGTCCTTTGTCCATCCATATGCCCAGTAAATGACAATTCAACAATGTTATCTGGGATAACCCAGTCACACAGCTCAAAGGAAGAGAAAAGCAGATATGCCCTAGCCAGCTGAACAGCAAATGTTTATTGCATAAGAAAATTGTGTTGGTGTAAATATTGTTAGGTTGCCAAGGAAATTGTAAAAAAACTTCACACCCTCCATAAGTGTATACACATCGTTGGACAAAAATCTCTATGGCTTTGGGACAGAACGTGAGAGACATGCTGAGCCCTAAAATATGCTTGAAAGTGTACAGTGTGATATTGGAAAATCCAGACTACCCATTAACCTTTTACATATGTATACATGTATTCATATGTGGACAAAACCAGTAACCTGAATAAAATATTCGACACCTACACTTCACATGGACTTTATATGCATACCTATGCTTTAAAAATTCATTTTTTCCATTTTTACTGAAGTATACTTAAATACACATTTTATAAAAGGAATAGCAAAATCATGTCATGAATATCAGCTACTTAAAAATGAAAGTGTGAGGAAGATACAAATTGTTCCAAACTCAGCACGAAAGCAGGAAAATACATTTCACTTGCTCAGAACAAACCACCATAGGAATTTTCTTGTTTCTGTAACAACTCCATCCACTTTCACTTTTATTTCCTTCTACTTCCTCCCCTCAAGACTATGAAGAAATACTTTTATATTATACACACACACTTACTATACTCCTGATTTCTCCAACCCCCAACAGAAGGATTTCCTACAAGCAATTTGTCCAGTTTCCAGAGAAGCTTTCCATAGTCACACTCCATTAACAATTCATTCTTTTTTACCCCTTTTTTCTTTGCACCATAGAATGCCATGTTTAACATTCAAAATTTATTGCTTATTGCTCAAGTCAAAACTGTACATTTCTTTACCTATAGCAGGGACAACAAGAATTGTGACAATTGTTCTTCATTACAACAGCAGACTAGACTATGCACTGCATCTCTCAACTTACACTAGCATAATATGACTAAAGACTAAAGCACACCCAAAGCCTGCTTCTAAGATTGCATTACAGGCTCTTTCTGTGTTACATGGGCAATATTAAACAGCGCAGAATAACATTGCTCAGCTGCAATGTGAATGAAGCCGCAGAACTGAAACAGAAGACAGGGAGTCACATACGGCTTCCCATGCAAATGCCAAGAAGGCTGAATCTTTAATTTGATGCTAGTCACAACTGCACCCAGTTGTCCTATAAATATACGAAACATCCTGGTTTCCTGAACTGTACTCCATCCAGTCATATTTCTAGGAAAGCTATATTCACACTTCAATTGGCAATTAACTTTTTCCCCCATTAAAATATCATCATGTATCTCTTGGAATGCATGCACCTCATGTTGTGCGGTATGCAGAGTAACATCATGCTACAGACACAAGCATTAGCAGTGAACTGGACATCCATGTTACCTTGCCACATAACAAAAGACCAGCGTGATCATACTGGCAAATCAATGATCACTTGTGTAGCAAATCATTCCTTTTCTTGATATATTTTAAGATTTGAAGGGTGTAGTTTAATAGAAATCAGCAAAAACCAATCTTACGAATACATATGACATGTAACCTAACTTTTCCCAGCCCTTCTGCGCTTACAGCCAGTTGGAACTCATTGGAAAATGCTTTACATTGAAGACAACCCAATTCCAATATGGAATAAGAGTTCAAGCATTTGAGATTTTTCTAAAGAACTGAAATTTCCAGTATCTCTTGTTTACAAAAAAAAAAAAAGAATTATTTTGTCTATGAGAAGTAAAGCAATGAGCCCTTTTTCTCCTCTCTCACCCCATTGCCTCAGAAAACTCCAGGAGAGCTACTTGAGATGGGGCCCCAAACTTAAAGCACTGCCAGAAGCCAAGGTCAGCTCAGTATGGTCTTAGAAGAAATTCTGTTTGCTCCATTGGAGGGTGAAACCAGAAATAGCAAGTGAGAGTTCCCAGCTAAACTGCTGGAAGTCTGGAAGACCCAACACTATTCTCAAAGCTTTCTGACAAAGCCATGCTGGGGAACACTGTGATGTACCTTAACATAAGTGAAGACCCTGAGGTATCACCCCAGCAACGTAGTCATCTACTCTGCTTAGGTCAATATCATCCCTATCACTACACACCAAACCCGGCAGTTCTCAAAATAAAAAGCCATGTGAAATCTTAAAATATTTTATCATAGCTACACCTCATGACTCCATCTATAGATGAAAAATCACTGAAAAAAAAGAGAGTCACATATAGAGATATTTAGAAGTGTAACTTCCAAACCATTCTCCTCCTTCAAAATTATTTTCATCTTCTTGGATGCTTCCAGCTGAGAAATTAAGCTAACTTGGCAACACCAAACTAAAATAGCAGATAGTTCATTAAAAATCTATTGGGACAGAAATTTGTTTTTGAATTTGCATGCTGAATCTATGAAGCTATTGCATTCACAGCTGTCCTTCAAACATCCACATCCAAAACGTGGAGGTATCAGGAAGTCAGCTAAGATGTTGATATTATCTCCTCAAAATAATTGAAGAACATACTATCTTATGCAACTTATGTAGCACAAAACTTTCCAGAAGTTGAAAGACAAAATAGACATAAAACTGTTTCCAAAAAACATACTTGCAGTCACCTCAAGCAAATGTTACATGAAAAGAAAACAGATTCTACAACAAAAATGCAACCCACTCTCTAGTACAAGTCTGCTCACATCAGTCACATCCAACCAAATGCATAAAGAGAGCTCACATGATCCAGGGTCTACTTTACAAATAATATCTGGTATTGCTAACAATCATATTTAGACTGTCCCAAAAACAGTAAAAAACCCAACATGTAATCACTTTAGCACAATAAACATCAAAATGTCCATCACCTTACAGGGTTATGTGTCTGTGGCTGAAATGTTTCTTAAATGACCTGGGAATGCTCTCCACTTATCTCTTCTGTCGAAGCATGAGTGCAGAATAACAGTCTCCATGGGCAATAAGAGGAGAGTTACTATATTGTGGTTGTGGGTAGACTTGCAGACTTGGAAGGACAATATCTATATTCTCATACAAAGACTAAAAATAAGCCCTGGGACTAAGAAGAAATTACAACCTTTGCTCATTCTTCGCCTTCTGAGTGGCACCTGCCAACTATACAGAAGCTCACTAATACCTTTCTCAACAAAAAGGTTCCTAGGTAGGCTCATAGGATGGATTGGGTTGGAAGGGACCCTTAAAGATCATCTAGTCCAACCCCTCTGAAATGAGCAGGGACATCTTCAACTAGATCAGGTTGCCCAGAGCCCAGTCCAAGCTGACCTTGAATGTTTCCAGGGAAGGGGCATCTACCACCTCCCTGGGCAACCTGTTCCAGTGCTTCACCACCCTCATTTTAAAAAATTTCTTCCTTCTAGCTAGGCTGAACCTACCCTCTTTAGTTTAAAACCATTACCCCTTGTCCTATTGCTACAGGCCCTATTAAAAAGTCTGTCCCCAAGTAAACTAATATAATCACACCCTTAATCAATAGTCTGCTAAGGCACACATGCAATCAGTGAAAGTCATCCTCTACATTATGCCTAGTCCCAAAACAAAGCCACTGGGGAAAGAAAAAAAGAAAAAAGAGTGTTAAACAGTTTAAATAATGCTATGTAACACTATGGTATTAATTCCACCTGTTCTCCAGCTCAAGAACTACCACATTACAAAACATCCTCCTGCGCCTATGCATTTATAACCCATGCCCACTCTCCACACTGCTGCATCCCCCAATAACACTTCCAGCCTTCCTATCCAAATTACTTGCAGCTTCCACAAGTGTAACTCAATCTATGCTAATTTTCCAATTAATTCTGTATTCTGCTCTCCAACATTCTCACCCCAGCTGACATGAAAAGCAGGCACCCAGTTTTACACAGAGATGGCAGAACAGCTGAATGCTTAATGACCTAAGTAGTTCAGTTCATTGATGGTTAAATCCTAGCAAGGTTTCCAGAGTGAATTGCATGCAGTTTCCCACCACACAAGCTAAATTGAGACAGTGAGCTTTAGTTTAGAATTAGTGAAAAAAAAAACTTGCGTTTGATTTCCTTCAAGGGAAATAGGATTTTTAACAAAGCATTTTTAGAGTCTGTAAACTCTGTATGAAGTTTAACAAGGCCAAGTGCCAGGTCCTGCGCTTCGGTCACAACCCCATGCAACGCTACAGACTTGGGGAAGAGTGGCTGGAAGGCTGCCCAGCGGAAAAGTACTTGGGGGTGCTGGCTGACAGCCGGCTGAACATGAGCCGGCAGTGTGCCCAGGTGGCCAAGAAGGCCAACAGCATCCTGGCTTGTACCAGGAATAGCGTGGCCAGCAGGAGTAGGGAAGTGATCGTGCCCCTGTACTCGGCACTGGTGAGGCTGCACCTCGAATACTGTGTTCAGTTTTGGGCCCCTCACTACAAGAAGGACATTGAGGTGCTGGAGTGTATCCAGAGAAGGGCAACAAAGCTGGTGAGGGGTCTAGAAAACAAGTCTTATGAGGAGTGGCTGAGGGAACTGGGGCTGTTTAGCTTGGAGAAGAGGAGGCTGAGGGGAGACCTTATCGCTCTCTACAACTACCTGAAAGGAGGTTGCAGTGAGTTGGGTGTTGGTCTCTTCTCCCAAGAAACTAGCGATAGGACGAGAGGAAACGGCCTCAAGTTGCATCAGGGGATGTTTAGATTGGATATCAGGAAAAATTTCTTTACCGAAAGAGTGGTTAGGCATTAGAACAGGCTGCCCAGAGAGGTGGTGGAGTCACCATCCATGGAGGTGTTCAAAAAACATGTAGACATGGCACTTCAGGACATGGTTTAGGAGGCATGATGGTGTTAGTTGACAGTTGGACTTGATGATCTTAGAGGTCTTTTCCAACCCTTATGATTCTATGATCTATTAGTCATGCCTTACTCAGCTAAAACTTAGCCCAAATTGAGTCTGTTCCCTGGAGTTTTCAGCTACCTACATGGCTCCTCTTCCAGACTGCCCTGTCTTGAGCCTGCTATTTTCAAATCTGGTTCTTCCAATACCCCAGTCATTTGAGTGCTGCGAACCCTTCAAAGACTAGATTGTCACCTGTGCTGAGAAATGCATTACAGCTTTTCATCCTCAACCTTGCAGATGAACACTCTTGTTCGATGAGAAAATTTGCCAGGACTTCTAGAAGAAAACAATGTGGAACTAAACTGATTTTTGTACTTAAAGCCAAAACTTTACCAGTGCTTCAAAATCCCCATATCAGGTCCACTTTATGACAACCTTGGGAGCGTCTGATGTTTAAACTGCTGACATGATTTTAGAAGGCAGGGCACAGGGTTTTGTGATTGCCAGTTACAAGGTTGCATTGCACTCCTAGTTCACTGCAAGGGTATAACCCATAATTAAAAAAAAAGAATCAACAACCCAACAAAAACTCTCAATGGCAGGGAAACCCTGTGGGTGATATATTTTGGGGTGGTCTATGGATTCTTTGGATTGCTGGAGTCAACTGCCTGCCTAAGAGTACATTTGAGGCATATAACAACACTCCCCTGAAACCCATGGTCTGTCAGGTCTGATCACTTAGACAATCTACATAATTGCATAAATTGCTTTCACTTACTGTACACTATATACAGCTCAAATGTTGAAAGAACAGATACTGGGCATCATTAGCCTATATGCCCTATTCCTTAGGGCAAACATGTCATTACATTAATTAACATATTAATGTTGATTACTTAGGGTTGCATAGTACAGTAGGGCAATTAATACTACTACAGAAGTTTGTAAAAATAGATAGTATAGAAGTCAAATTTTGCAAGTCTTAAGATAAGCAGGCAATGTACTGTAAACTTCACTGATATTCCGTTTACCTGTTCAAGACAGTGCATTAGGCTTTAATTTCCCTGAATTTGAGTCCCAAATACAGAACTAATTTCTGCAAATGATGCTCACTTCTAAGGAAAATAACAGAGCTACCCACAGACAGCTTCAGATGCATTTAATTCTGTAAGAATCTGATCCAGTTCCTTCTACTGAAGATGAAAAGGTTGCTACTAAATTTGCACATTAATAAAACAACCACATACAACCATAGAATCATAGAATCATTAAGGTTGGAAAAGACCTCTAAGATCATCAAGTCCAACCGTCAACTAACACCACCATAACTCCTAAACTAGGTCCTGGAGTGCCACGTCCATACCTTTTTTGAACGCCTCCAGGGTTGACGACTCCACCACCTCTCTGGGCAGCCTGTTCCAATGCCTAACCACTCTTTCAGTAAAGAAATTCTTCCTGATGTCCAATCTAAGCCTCCCCTGATGCAACTTGAGGCCATTCCCTCTCGTCCTATCGCTAGTTTCTTGGGAGAAGAGTCCAACACCCGCTTCACTACATCCTCCTTTCAGGTAGTTGTAGAGAGCGATAAGGTCTCCCCTCAGCCTCCTCTTCTCCAAACTAAACAACCTCAGTTCTCTCAGCCACTCCTCATAAGACTTGTTTTCTAGACCCCTCACCAGCTTTGTTGCCCTTCTCTGGACACACTCCAGCACCACAATGTCCTTCTTCTAGTGAGGGGCCCAAAACTGAACACATGGAGTATCCTTTTACAGTATTTCTATAAGCAGCTGAATTCAGCACAATCTCTAGAAAAATCGTTCCCATGAAATACAGTCAAAATGGTCATGAAAAGCCCTTTGTTTCCATTGCACCTTGGGAAAATCCACAGACTAGGAAAGAAGAAATCCCAAGTCTTTTTTTTTTAAAAAAGCGTCCTCTCTACAAAGAGAAGTGAGGAACTCCACCAGCACCACTCACTGGAACTGTTCTCACAAGTCTTAATGGTGTGTTGAAGTCAAAGCTTGATGGAATATTTTAGTAGTTCTTTACAAAACAAGTCATTTTCCACATACACTTTTATCTAATGCAAGACTGGTGTGAATAAGTGAACATTTATTCTGTGATGAATACCCAGAAAGAGCTAATTCCATACATTTCAGTGGTTTCATACTTTTGTCAAGCAAACCATGAACATTACAAATTCCTTTAGTTCAGTCATGATTTAAATCCAAACTAAAAATGCCACAGGATAACAACTTAGTGTGTGACATCAAGGAAAGTCACAACCGTTGTCAAACTTCAAACATCTCTATTCTGAAGCATTTAACATGCAATGCCTAACAGTGGAATTCTCCATTGTCTGAGAAGAGTAGAACCAGTTTCACTGTGACTTAAAACCGTGTTACTCCCCTCCTTCTTTGAAATTGCTTTATAATTCCAGGGAACACAAGACTCTGTAGGGACACCAAGTCATCACTCAGCCTCAGGGTGGTGTCAAGGCACTGCCTTTCTTCCCTGCCCGCCCCCCATCTCTTTTCTTCTCTCTTCCCCTCCCTCTCCATCTCTTTTTTCTTCTCTCTTCCTACCCCCAACACACACTAATCTTCATCTAGAGCTTCTGTTTTGGGAATATAAAAGAAAGAGCATTGCTATGTTAGCCTCCAAATCAGACAGATTTAGTCTCACAAGGTAAAGAGAAGACCCTCCAACAACAGAGCACAAGGAAATATCTGGAGAATAAAAATATTTGTAGGTTATACATGGAAGCTGCAATATAGATCTAAGGATAGATACCCTCTACCAAAGCTTCATGGAGCGGCAGCACAGACAAGCATGATTTGTGAGTGCCACAGCTTATCAGCACAGACCTTCTGTGCAGCCACACAGAAGGGAATGAAATTGCCACTGTCTGCCTGACCGGTGCATGAACACCTCCTTTTGGGGCCCTGCCTTTTCTTCTCACATCTCAAGAAAAGTCTGAAAACAGACACATTTGAAAATAAAAACATTTGAAATTCTTACCTTGAAGAGTTGTTAGTGATGTGGCTGCATGGCTTGGAGAAGAACAGCTCCAAGAGGTCTGCCCTTGGCCAGGCACCCAGCTGGGTTGAAGCAAGAGCTTACATTGGGTCAGGAATGGGGTGGGTTTTCATGGCTCGCCCGCTGGAGCCGGCTCCACCATTTCCTGGGAGCACTCCAGTGAGTGGGAGGCACAGAGCAGCTGTGGGATGGAGGACCTGGGGAGGGAAGCACTGGAGTTAGACATAGGAGGGGATGAAAGGAGATACAGCACAAATCCATAAGGAACTAGATTTCAGTAGCATAACTCCTGTCTACAGCCAACCCTTCTACCAGTGAGCTGAGCAAGGGGCTGGCAACAGTAGTAGCACAGGGTCACCTGGAGGTTTACCCAAAAGTTGTCAGGTTTATACTTACAAAAGGGAGCACTTCCTGCAACACAGGATTACACCATTGATCCTACAGGAAAGCGTGGAGTGATACACCACCAGGTCACACAGAGAGGAGCTTGCTGTAGATGCTGCCACAGGCTATTCTGCAGATCTGTCACAGTAGCAGCAACAAGAAAATGTTAATTACAAATTATTTCTTCAGGGCAGCTAAAGGCAACAAACACCTCAGACCTCCATCAGATACTGTCAAGGTATTTCACACACTTCCATGCACAAGCAGACTACACAGTAACTTCAGCACACACCTCTATGTTAGAGGAGCCAGCAAGCTTGATCTTTTATGCTTTGCTTTTAACAAGATGTGCTAACAATGAGTAATGATAGTATGGAAGGCACATGATGTCTCTGGCCCAGAAGCAGTGCTTGTTAGAGCACAAAGCCTGACTTTGTTTCCTGGTTGTAAATTGTTTGAATCTCTTGAAAAAGATGGAAAAATTAAAAAGCCATTTCAATAAAATATGTATGCCTTCTCCTTGAGGAAGAAATCACATCAGATTTTTTTTCCTGAACATTCAGAAGGTACTTCATAAATATTCAGATATTTTTTCTTTCCCAAGGTGATGATATTTATGATAATATGTAAAACGTCTCATTATTTCAATGAAAAAAAAATCTAAATAAAAGTGCTTTAAAGAGTTTTGCAAAAGTCACTGAATGAGCATTTTTGTGACATTTATCACTTCTCGTAACAATCATCTTAAAATCTTTTTTCCAATGGTAAAGTTTAAGAAAATGTGTCCGTCTCTTTTTTTGTTTTCTTTTCTTTTTTTTTTTTCCCCCGCTATTGGGCAATTTTTTCATTCATTCCTTCATTAGGCTTCCTGCATTGCCAAGCAGCAACACCGGTTAATTTTTGAAGTGCCCACTAGAGGGCTCGTTTCCATAGGGCTCCAGCTGCACAGAAGGCAAATATCTTTATAACCATCCAAATCCCTGTCGGTCAAACCATGCCATTACGAACAGCCATACGCCTTTGTGCTGTTGTGGAGTATTAAAGATTCAGCAACAGCTCAGTTACCCGATGCATATTTATTGCCTGATTTATGAGAATGAATTATTCGACTTGGTTCTTCAAGCTATTTTACATCTGCAATTAAAATTAACCTCAGAATAAAAGATTGATACAACCCAGCAACGACGCACAGTTAAATGAGAAAATAAAAAAAGAAGAAAAGGTGGGATATAAGTATATATCTCTAAAGCCCACTGAAATAAATGGAAGGCTTTTCTGACAAAATGGAATTTAGTTAGATTGAGGGAGAAGTGAAAATTCGCTAAACAGGCAGTAGTTCTTCATCTTGTAAAATTCCCAGTCTCCTTCAAGAAGTGTAAAACAAACACAAAAATTAGTCTCGCTGCCTGAGTGCTGATCCCACAAGGGCATAGAGCTTCTGCTTTCTGGAGGTTAAACCGCCCTTAAGGATCTTGTCCACCTCGCAGCCATGCTAATTTGCAACGAATCACCGGAATCTCACAAGGTCTCAAACTTGCTGCTGCTCGCGTTGACAGGAGACACCCGAGAAAGCCCAGAGCAGGACAAGGTCCCGGCGTTGCAGCAGGCAGCACTGCACCCTCGGAGCACACACCCATCACCCACCCCATGCAGCTCTTCTGAGGGAGCTGGGCTGGCTTGTGAGCTTGCACAAACCATAGTGCCACCGGCAGGCAGAAAATCGTGGCAAGTCTCATGTTGTTGCATGGCTTTATTAAGCCACCCACCTGATGAAATTAATTTAGGAGAAAGGAGGTTTCTAGTGCTCCTGGTGGGGCAAAAAAGCAACTGAAGAAGCTGAAGCAAGCATATCCTGGAGGCTAAGGGATCCTTTCCCCCTCCCCTGTGACTGTGTACCCTTGCCGGTGCCAAGAGGCAATGGTCCTTCTGTACAAGTGTTATACATACCGTGCATCCCTTCCCTGCCCGCAGCCCACCCTGTGAGGTCCCAGGTAGAGGAGGGAGCTGAGAGCCCCTGCCACTCTGTGATTTGTGCAGCTGGGGTCTTTAGCAAAGCATGAGCTTGCTGGGCACCGGTTTCCTCATTCATCTATGGGGTAGAAGCCCTGCCTTTCTCCTCCCCCCCATCTGTTCTCTTTCTAATGTAAGGTGATGGCCATTATGCCTTAAGAACCACCCTCATGATATACCCAAGCATGCAACACTTCAAACTGCTAGCAAAGAATCATGAATCATCTCAAAACAAAAAAAAAACCTTTAAAAAATGAGATCAATGAAAAAGAAACAAAAAAAGAAATCAAAGGCAGATAAAAACTCATCCCAAAGGATGGGTTTTCTCTCATAAGTGTGAAATGTCAGACAGTCCAAAAAATCTAGTGATTCCAAAAATAGCTAGCAAATTTCTATTGTTACTGATTTTTCAGGAACTGTGCTCAAAGCTTTGGTGGAAAGCAGCTGTAAAATGAGACGAATAGACCAGTTGCAAGGACTGAGACTGACCCTTGAGCAAATGACTTCTTGTTTGTCCGTACAGTGAGAGGTTGATCTCATTCAGGGCACTGGGGAATGACACAAAGAGGAGGCAAGAATCGGCTGAGTGGATGCTGCTGGTGCCCCAGAGGTGACCTCTGTCCTAGGAAGATGAAAAGAGTCTGTGGATGCAGATAGCCCAGAGGCTGGTGCCTTCGCTCAAGGTGAGCACCGAATGGGCCTTGTTTGCAAAAGCAACGTGTGCGCCAAGGGCATACAAGCATTTATAGCATCCAGAGATTAAGAGAGTTCAGGGTATACAATTCGTCTTTACATACAAAGAGCAAATTCTTAAAGGGTTGTTAGCCACCCCGTATGTGAACTCAAACCATAAGGTGAATGCAACAGCTGCTAGGAAAGGCTGATAGCAGAGGAGCAAACTCACTGTCACCAGGCTGTTCTGATAACTTGCACAAATGGGCTCCAAGATCTGCGTCATCTGAATCTGAAAACTGCTGTGTAGGCAGAGGTTTTGTCATGGTGTCTTGCTATTTGGTAGAAAGACTTATTCTTCCTCTGTTTTATTGCTGGTTTTCACCAAATCATAACTTTTTTTTTTTTTTTTTTTCTGAGAAACCCTGCAACATCGACTTCTAGCTGCAGATCCCTACACCATATCTCCTGGCTACAGTAAATTAATTCTTCATCCTTTTTCAGCATTTATCTAGTCAAGTAAGGAATGCTTTCTGCAAGGGAAATCACCTCCTCTTGAAACTGGCCCTGATACTACACTAGAGAAATTTAATGTAGGTAAGTATCCTGCAGTGGCAGAAAATGGAGCTAAATGATTGACCTCCCAGCCTCCACGGAATACTCAGCAGTGTTGGCTTGTCCTGTGATCAGAAGACGCATATAACTTGTGTCCAGGACATCCCACCCCTTGCAGGGAAAAGAGGCCATAGCTTACGTCTGGCCAGCAAGACTTCAACCATGTCCAAAGAAAAACAGTTATGTCCATTTTAGAGGAGAAAGTGCAATGGAAAATTCTGGCCTATTACAGTTATGAGACTTATTGGGTTCAAACTGTGTTAATTACCCTAGATGATCTTCTCTTTAGTTGCCATATCTCTCGCTTTTATTTAAAATGCATCAAACATCAAAAATGCATGTGGATGCCTGCGTCACAGGCATTGCTACCTTTGTGCCAACTGTTGGTAGCATGCAAAGATGATAACAATCAATCTACTATTTTCTAGTTTACAGAACAGAGAAGAAACAAGGACTGTCATGCATATTGGGGAAGAAATGGTTAAAAATTAACTTCAACAGACTGTAACAAAAGAATTTTGAAGTACGTTTAATTAAAGAGACTGGGTTCGAGGTGGTGGATTGGTCTGGTTTATTTTTTAATTCATATTCTTGTTGGGCCTTTTGAAACAGCCAAGTTTTCTTCCGGCTCGGAGGTAGAAAGTCCAAAAGAAGATGATTTCTGTAAAAGTAAAGGTTGTTTTCTGGCTGCTTGTGTTTGCCTTTCATGTAGGACTTCATGAAATATTTCTTGAAATGCATTAATTGAATTATATTGACAACCCAAAATCTACAGAAGGGTATTATCCCTTGACCGCCACAGGCCTGGGACCAGGGACCAACTAACTTCCTTTTCGAATCCACAGGTGAAGCACAAAGCTTGACATAGGTACCAGGACTTGAAGCCAGCCTGAACACTCCTGTGAGAGCTGACGAATGGACTCATTAAATTTTTAGTCTCTTTCCTAAGCCTGAGCTATTTATAGGACAACTGAAATCAATGAGTTCACTGACTAAAATATATCTGTGTGCATGAATCCTGATGTACTAACTTGTAACTGGACTCAACATCACTAAATCTGAAGTCAAGACAAAGCAACCAAGAAGCAAAAGTTACACGTGCTCCTGACACCCCTTTCACCATAGCTAGACTGGCTACTCACACCAAACCCCACAAAACTCACATCAAAAAAATCCCCAAATTAGCAGGAAGTTTGAGAACTTGGTCTACATTTTAAACTCTTCAGGCTCAGAAGTGCACCATTTTATGTTCCCAGTACGTCTGGCAAAACAGGGCTCTGACCTTCACCTGTTCTCAGGTGCTCTCCTAAAAAATGAATGATTAGTAATATTAAGAGCAATAAACTTTAGGACTTTTCTGTACAGATTAACATTTTTAAACATTTACTGCTTAGTATATAGTCAAACAAGACTTCAGAGGGTTTCTTTACAATGCTCAGCTGGGCAAACAAAATTCAGCCTTATTAACATAGTCTTATCATTGAAAGCCTGGAGGGGGGGGCGGGGGAACGGATTAAAAAGAAAAAAATCTGAGAGGACAGAGGCATTGGTTCAGCCAGGCAAAACAAGCAGCAGTGATGAGTGTCACTGTGGAGGTTCATGAGGTTCAGTCTCACAGCTCTTGCAATACCCCTGGTCTCAGTGAAGGTAGAATCACCAGTCTTTCAGAAGAACTTGATTTTTAATGAATAATTAATGAATCAGCCTGGAATCTTTGCTCAAGATCTGTTAGACTTCTTTCCTTAAAAAGTGTAACAGCAGTCAAATTAGTCAGAATTGTGTAATCGTTCATACAAGAAAAGTTGCCTACCTCAAGAGAAGTGCCTTTGTAATCACTTTTGTAAATACATTTGTATTAATCTAGTATAGGATAACGGGTTCAAAGCTGTAAACCCTGGAAATCTTTTACCATATGAAATGTTATTATAAGCATTAACTCATAATGTCTGCTTGTTATCATAACAGCAGCAGTTCCCTAGGGGTCAGGAGGTTTATGCTGAAGCACATAGTGCTGAGTAAAGAGCACATATAAATCTCTATTGTAACTGAACCCAAAACACCCTCTTTCCTTCCCCACCCCAAACGATAAACTGAGAACAAGAGACACACACAGGTGCATCCTTCTTGATTTTGTATTCACTCCAAGCTCTCTAAAATGCTTTTGATGTCTTGAGAAAAATCACGCATCAGAAGGATGCTCTGGGTTTTTCCAAGCGCTGCTGTTGGGAGGCAGCGGACCAAGGTGGCAAAGGCAGAAAGGAATGGGCTGAGCGCAGGTCAGCCTTGTGGCAGTCCCATCCAGCTGCAGTCTAGCCAGCCTGGTCTCTATATATAGAAAAGAAGAAAACCCGGTTTAAAAAAGGGGTGGTTTGTTGGGGTTGTGGAGGGGCAGGACCTCAAGTATGGTCTTGAGGATATCTGTGGTCTTTGCCGAAGGGAGAGCACTCAGCGGCTGGAGGGAGCTTTGTCTCAGGAGTCACTGCATGACCCTGAAGGAGGCTGCAGAAAATGGTCTAGCCAAATTCTTCCCAGGCCCCTGAATTTACATGGTTTCCCACAAAAGCTTTGAGGGTTCACAAATATTTCCTTAACTAGCAATATTGCTGGCTATTGATCCCCTTCTCTAAATTGCTTGAAACTGCTCCCCACAGCCTTCCCTTTTCATGTTGTTGGTAGTAGTAGTAGTAGTGGTAGTAGTAGTAGTAGTAAAAAACACTTCTACTTAGCCACAGTAACTGAGCTGAGTTTTCACGGCTTCAAACTTTCTAACCTCTAACACATCACTTGACAGTTTTCAATAAAAAAGAGAAAATTGGCCAGCAGTGTATTTTCAACCTCCAGGTCTAGATATAGAATTAAGCAGCAGTTCAGTAAAGAGCAAGTTAGTTTTCAAGCTGGCTGCTCTTTCAGGCCCTAGACCTGGCCACTCTGAACACCTCCCTTTTCGATTTTTTCCAGGACTAAGCTAAAGAGGACTCCAAGCAGAAAGACGGCAAGCACAAGGTGGCCAGCAGCATGCTGGCAAGGGAGAGATTGACTGCCCTGGACGGATGGGCAAGGAAGAAAGGAGATTAGGGAGGCACTGGGTGACAAGGGAGAAAGCATCTGAGAAGAGCAAGTGGAAGGAAAGTAATCAAAGGGATCAGAGGGGCCGGAGTTTGGAGCCCCCAGATAGAGTCAGGGTGGAGCAGGACCCAGCACGCTTGAGGAGGGGCGATAAGAGCTGGTCAGATTATGGCCGTTGTTGCCAGCCAAAAACAGACACTGCAGTAGCAACTACCTACTGAACGAAGCAGCAGGAGGACTTTCCCGAGGGGACTGGCTGTATTTGGCCATCCCTGCCCTCTTCTTTTCTCCCTGTGCATGTCTAGCTAACTTTTAAAGACCACTTTTGTGCTCCTCTCTGCCCAGATCAACCACAGCAGGGAAAATCAGTGTGAACCTCATGACAAGGAAAGCCCACTTATTATGCCTCTGCCCTTTACACAACTTCAGTACCTAGCAGAAAGCTGCCTCACACAGCTGGGATCCACACGGCAGTGCTCATTAATGGTACAGAAAGTGTACCAAATACACACAAAACCCTGCCGCTAGACCCTGGCAGTTTCTGCCAGGCAGACACACAACTATTTAAAGGGCAGCTATGCAATCCTGACACACTGAATTGGTCCAATTTCAAAGTGATAAGCAGGAAGGATATACCAGATAGAAGATACTGGGGATACCTGGCAAGCGGTATTTGTATGGCACTGCAACTAAAGAAAAACTCTCATTTGCTGAATGGTAATAAATATGGTCATATATAGTCAGTATCATACATGCAGATATATATGTCAGTATATATGTGTGTGTGTGTGCATACACATGTGTGTGCATGCAAAAATGAATACATGCACATATGTGTATATGCATGTGTGTGTGTTAAATGTAAGACATTTCTCCATTTCCTCAGACCATCTCTGCTGCCTGCCTTTCAGGCAGCAGAGCTACTGCTGGCACTTGCTGTGGAAACAACCTCCACCCTATGAGAGAGATGTGCTCCATCCCTCTCTTCCTTATGGCTCCTTCTCTGAGGCCACTTTTGCCCAGACTGTTTTTTGCTTTGTGTGTGTGTGTGTGTGTCCCATACAAAGGTTACCCTTACCCACGCAATGGCGGGCATGGGGCTGTATAAGAGATGCTGGATTCAAAGAAGGCACAGGCAAGCTGCCGAACTCCTTGGCCAAGTGAACAACTACTTTGAAAGAGCTCTGTGAGCCAGGCTTCTCTTTGTTCCCCTCGGTCTCCCATTGCTGCTGCCTCACATGATTACTCTTTGGCCAGGACACAGAGTGCTTGAGAGAGACAGTATTTGTCTTTCAGAAAAAAAAAAAGAAACTAACATGAGTGTTAGTTGGGGGTTGCAAATCTAACATAATTAGCAGAAGCCTTTGACTTCTACCAGAAATAATATATTTATATGTACAGGAACAAGCGCCACCGTCAGCAGGAGGGGGGGTCATTGCCTTACTGCTCCATGGCCCCTGGAGATCCCCACTGTAGCCAGAAAAAAAATGTTCATCCCCTTAAGGTGACCGCTGAGTCGCTGTGTAACCCCTGCTTGCTGTGCCAGCAGCCCAGTTCCCTGCCACATGGAGAAGAGCAGAGCACAGAGCCAAATTTTCAGCTGGTGAAAATAGCCAGAACTTCCTTCTAGCCAGCACACTTGTGCTTGCTTCCACCAGCAGATAATTTGCTCCTGTGTTCCCGTGTCAGGAGCCGAATCCCTTCCTTCTTGGGCTGGTAAAGCTGAAAGAACCACAAGGACAGTGATGCTCAGTCTGCCGGAGGCAGGCTTTGGGGATAGCCTTCACGTTGGCCCAACCACTAACCCAAAATGATCAGTTTGCTTCTTGGAGGAGCAGTACCCTGCCTTACAACTAGGAGGAAGCATAATCCATTTCCTTGTTTATAGAACTTCATAGTCCTTGGGAGAACGATACCTTGGGATCTCTGCCTTCGCTTTTCTCTCTTTTCAGTGCAGATATACAGCACTGGCATATTAGCATAAAAGAAGAGCCAGTATTACTTTCAGGGGTAGATGGACTTACTGTGACTGTGAATGTAAGGAGCTGGTTGGTTAAGATCAGATTTCATATTTCAGATACTAAAGAGCAGAGGCAAATTAGAGTTACTGCAAACAAATGAAAAAGCTCACATCTGGAAACAATGGGAATTAAGGGAAATCGTAAAAAAGCCTCAACACGTTTCCACGTCCCTTCCCTTCACATAAAAAGCATCCAGGAGTAGGAGGCAGAAAGACAACATATACATCATTGTCCACTTCTGGATGGCCTCAGAAACTGTGCTTGAATGCACAGCTGCTATTCAGAAAACAGGGTTTCGGGGGCCACTGAGGGACCTGTACAGGTTCCCGCTCTTCCCTTTCCAAAAGCCTCAGCAAATCCTTCCCCGGCAGCAGCTGAAGTTCATCCTGGGGGATGCACGAAGTCCGGTTGCCACAGCACAGGGGCAGGTCTGCTCTAGCACTGCAAGCTGGGGGAGATGCAGGACCCTCTTGCTCCTCAGCAAGGGCTGGGAAGCAGCTCCTCTTGGCACCTTGCAAAGATTCACGATTATTTCGGGGGCCCTGATTATCTCCCTCTGCTCTGACTTATCAAGCTACACCCAGACAATTTAGGGCTGATCAAACACTCACTTACACTCTTAGAAATTACACAGCGCCAGAGATGTTCACAAGTAGAAAGGTGATCCCCTGATGGCAATGTCCCCAAAATCATTTCGGTAAAAATGTTTGAAGCGTGCACCCGCCAGCACAAGAGCTGCAGGTACTGTGCTGCCCCTGGGTGTTTTATCACAGAGTAGACCCTGCACACTGCTGGGCTCTTAAGCCAGACTGTGCCGTAAGAAAACACTTTCTGTGAACAATTTAGGCAAGCAAAGGAAACTGGGGTATGCAGAAAGGCTACCATCCCTACTTCATATGGCAATTTTAAAGAGAAATAGTTAATTAAAGCAAGCACTGCTCCGCAAGATGTCATGGCACTCGTGCTGATTTCCCACCGCCTGTTGTATTTCTGTTTTAAAACTTGGGGGATCGGCTCATCCACATCAGATGCTTTTTACAAGATGGATTTTTAAGGTGTGTGTTGAAAAAAGGGTTGCTTTCTATCTCTTGAATTATGCAATCCCTTATATACAAAAACTTTCTGTACCCTAGGCTGTGGACCTACTGTGCCATTTCAATGACTTGTATAATGTCTTTACAGGTTCATTTTCCCACACATACCCCGAAGCCTCTTGACGTAGTTCTGTTTCCGTCTCCTCACAACAGGGTAGTCAGCAATATGTGGTTAAAAACAGACAGAGCTTTATTAAACATGGGTGAACGCTGGGAAAAAAAAAAAATGCACTAGGACTGGAAGGAGGTAAAGCAAAGTGCAACACCATATCGAACGTGCCACTTGCCTTGCCCCTTTTGTTTCTGCAGCCATGCAAGCAGCCACGATGATAGTGTTATCTGCTGACTGCAGTGCTGATCCAGGCAGCCTTTCCCCTCCCAGCTCCCCCTGCACGCTGATCCAGCACGGCGTAGGTGCGGAACAAGAGGAAACCCTTCAACCCCAGATCCCAAGAAACCACCACCAGCTTCATCTCCTTTCCTATCTGCAGGTAATGCTACCTTGCAAAACAACGCACAGGCTCTGGGACTGAGGCCCTCATCGATATTGGCAAATTAAACAGTGCCTGGGGATGGAACCATGATCACCTGTATTAGTAAGCTGTTCAAGCATTTCATGGCCTGCGGCAATTACTGCTCCCCCAAGCCGTTCCCGGGCACAGTCCAGAGTCAAGGACAAAATCTCAATTAGCCATCAGCACCGAGCCACCCTCTTTTGAAGTGGACGGTATTTTACGAGCATAAATGCAAGCTCTTCTATGCCGGTTGGTCTCTGTGCCCTGGAATACCCACAGGTATATTTAATTTACTAATATAGAAGTAGTCAATAACTCTTCACGGTTATTCAAATGCCTGCTATCTCTATTGTCCAAGAAACATGCTTCTTGCATCAGACAACAAGCATGTTAGCTACCCCACTAAAAGAAGAAAATAAACCCATCACAGCAAGGGACCGCACTTTAATGGTGTTAAACTTTGAGCACACTTTAGCAGCGTGGTCACAAGTTCAGTCACAAACCTACAGGGCTGCTCTAGTGACTCCTCTGGAGAGTTGATGGTAAGGATTACAGTTATAACCTGTTATTGGTTGTACATGAAAACCATCACAGCAATGCTGCCCGAGTGATGCTGGGATTTCTTTTCAGATATACAAGGTCATGCTTGGATTAATAAATGTTGAAAAACACCACTTTAGGAAAAGAAGAAAAAGATTTGGAGCATGCAGTTTTAATCCTGACATTAACAAGCTCACAGGTTAAGAGCAAACTTTACTCATACAAAGGTCTTAAAATTATCCAAACTGACACAAGCTCCCTATTGCTAACATACACCAGGCTCAGAACAACGGGTTTATTTAAAAATACACTTTATTTACAAGACATCCAAACTTCATTTTAAAAAAAAATTAACTGTACATAAAACTTTAAGTAATTTTTCACTAATAGTTAATAAAACCACAGTGAGATTTTCCATTCATTGATTCAGCAATCGTGGAAATTACATTTTGGCACATTATTTAAATCACGTAATGAACAGAAAAACTGGAGGAAACTTTTAAGCAACACAACTCCATAAATGTAACAACTTTATACAGTGACATCCTCATCTCAAGGTACCACTGTTCAAATAAAGTATTTAACATAGAAAGTGCTTCCACTGTACAGCAAAGTAGTAGAACCTACAGAAATCTTCATAGTGTTTGGATTATCTTTTCAGAAATGTCCCTTTTATCTGTTTTCCAATCAGTGATCCAAGCTTCCCCTAAAGTGTTAATGAATGACTAACGAACACTAGCGATTTCATTATACCTTCTCGGGCTTAGAAACCAACTTTCTTTAAAAAGTTGGTTCAGGTGGAGTGTTTATAAAGAATTTAAATATATGTATTTATCTCTCAGGATGACTACTTAGACAACACTTCGACACAGATCACAGGACATCATAAAATAGTCCTTGGAGTAGCCTTCCATAGACCTTGGGTGGTCAACTTCACTTCGGGGAAAATTTGGATGCCAACACATTCCCTTCAAAGTTCAGAATAAAAGGGAGCATTCGGGGGGGAGGGAGGGGGTGGGAATAGCAAGAGCTAAACAAGATCAAAAAAGCGGTTTGCAATGGTAAAGTGTATCACATAGCAAAACCAGAAAGTGAGTGAATTTGAATTAAATGGAGTGCAAAAATTAAACCAGTGCATAAAAGGGGTATTCCTAAACTGTATTATAGGTACATCACCATGACCAGAAGGCTAGCAAAACCATACTGCTTTTGTTGAAGAGACAAAGAATAACATTAAGAGGAAAAAACCACAGTTGCACAAGTCAAAATAAGTATCACGAAGACCAAAGGAGAGGGAAGTCAACTGAAAATTTGGGAAAACCAAGGCAATACTCCTAAAAATAGCATGTTATTTTTCTTTACATAGAAAAGCAAAGACAAGATCTGCATTTAGAGGGTTACAGAAGAAGCAAAAATTAACCATCAAATTGACATGTTTGTCAATTTGACATATGTTAAAGGTTAACATATGAGAAGGCGACAAAAAAAATTGATCTCACTTTAAGAAAAGGCCCAACAACTGATGAAGGCCAGTAAACTGCTTTTGCATTCAATGCCATGTTAATTTATTCCAGATTTCACTCTTGCTCCAAAACTATCTGCCAAGGCTAACAAATGTTTCCTTGTCATACAACTAGATCACATGTATGACTGGTTACAGATCAGAGGGCCACGTAAGCTGGACATCTGGTTGAAAATCACCTGTGTTTTAAGCAGATTTCCTCTGCTACAGTCTGTGATGGACAGATAGGGGCAATCACTGCAAGAGAAACTGAATGCCCTACTGATGCAATCAGAAGGGAGTAATTGAAGAGGACAGGGTAGCACAATCAACCTGCAATCGTCAGAAATTTTACATTACTGAATTGGAGGGGGGAAAAAAACAATTAAGCTAAAGAGGCCAGAAAAGAGATTTTTCAACAGTGCAATAGACTACAAAATTTAGAACAAGTGCCCATAGATAAGGGCAAAACCCGAAATATACTGTATTTCAAAATGAGGTAAGCTTACTTCAACAGAATTAGAAGAGATATGCCAAGAACTGATGGGAAATAAGTCAATACAAAATAGACACTGATTGGAATGAAGTCTTCTACAGATGTAGAGAGTGGCCACCCAGTAGAGCCTAGTTGTGACACACTTAAAACAGAGAAGAAAAATGTTTTCTTCCAGGACTCGAAGGAAAACAACGATACTGGGTCAGAAACCTTAGCTGGATACCCTGAAAGTCCCTACACAGAAAAAACAAAGTTCACCTCATAAATAATATAGCTCTGTTGGTTTTGCTTGCTTAAGTAATAAAGCAAATTTTAAATCTGCTTGTTTTCTAGACCTGAAGATTTCTATAAGTCCTGGTACTTCCCTATTTATTCACAGGCAACAATTACAGTACGTTCAACCAGACAAGAAAAACGTTTAAGAATGTTACTTCATTGTATTTTCAGGTTACAACACTTTTAAAAACTTTAAAAAAAAAATAATAGATCATCACAGTTTTAACAAACACTGGAAGGATAAAGAAAAAGATGGTCCATTTTGTCAAATGCCTCAACGTTACACATACTAGTTTTCTCTAATTTCAGAATAAACAATACTGCCATTCCATCTTTCAACCATGTAATAAAAATGCATATATAAAAAGATTACCTGATTTAAGACACAAATGCATAATTATGAAAGGGTGCTTGTTTTAGAGGATATCTGGGAAGCAAGTTCTCCCATAGACTTTGTTGTTATTTTGGGAGCTTTCTAGTCTAGTTCTCAAAAAACCGATAAATATATTTGTTATTTACATCTAAACCCTGACATTTAAACATCATCACAGATGAAAATAAGGACAAAAAGAACAGAAGAAAGGGCTGTCTTACTTTATGCCACACGCTTTTAAAAGACAGAGCAATTCTTAAAACGTTTCCTGATTTACATTAATTCGTGCAATAACTACCAAGCAAGATCCTGCTGCTTTCACCTCTGCTGCTGCCAGCAGAATCAAACAGACTGGAGGATCAAACTTTTAATTGCACTAACACATAGTTTAATTTATATAATACAAACCTATGACGGAAGGCTATAAAATATATTAATTCACCCAACAATCTGTTCAAAAGGGGTAACTACAAATCTAGAAATGTGCTATTAAGACTGCAATCACTGCTTCGGTAAATAGCATTTTCCAAGCAGCAAAATAGCCCGCTGTGTGTTTCAATATTCATTGACTTAATGTAATCGTCCTTATTAATGAGGAGTTGGCTGCTTTCTAGCCAGCCTTCCAAGGAGGTCCTGGTATTTTCCCAGCCCAGGCAGGAAATCAATTTTCCCTTTCTGTTAAGGTGTCACTGAGGTAAAGGCACCACTATTTTATAGAGGTGTCCTCATAAACAAATGAATAAAACAGCCTGCCCACACCACACAGACCATTGAAAGGCTGCTTTTGACAACAATATGTATTTGAGAGCTTCTGGATCTGGTCTGTACAGCCGGTGAGGCTAAGCACTACACTCAGCGTGGATTAGATGGTGGGTTTCCTCTCCCAAAAACCTGGAGAGCAGACCTGACCTAAATTCAGCACTGGCGACAGGACACATCATCTTGTTTTCCTTAGAGCACCCTTGCATGCCTTCAAAAAGAACAAGCAGCAAAGAGATAAAGGAACTGCTTCACTAAATACACTTTGAAATACACCGTTGGGCACAGGGACGAGGGGCAGGGCAGAGGGGCGGGTTTAGACCATCAAAATAAATCAGCAAGAAATAATCAAGACTAAACAAGGAAAAATTCCCCGTTATTTTTTTTAAAGCTTCCTCTAAGTGATAATACTGCATATAAAACTTTAAAGGGACTTTCCTAATTAATACAATATTAAACTGTGTCTTAATAATAGAACTGCAGACTTTTAACTGTTCATAATAAACACATTAGCTTATTTATTCAGCATGAATAATGACACTCAGTGTTAAAGACACTGCAGTCAACCCACACAATGATGAATTAAGACCATGGCTATTATCATGTCTGTTGTCAGACGGAAAAAAAAAAAAAAAAGACTGAGTTGTACAATCACAACAGTGAACAAGATAAAAGTTAACTGGAGGACTGCCTGCGTTTCCATTTGCTAGAATCGGTACCGACAGCATCAGCATTTCTTTGCTTTCACGACAAGAAGCCTATTCTTTAGCATACTTATCTGTCATTAGGCTAAGACTCCAGTATTACTAGTAGAGAAGCAAGACCAGCTTCTGCTCTGTCCCTAAATACAGGAGTTGATCAAGAAAACAACGCAAGTCAAAATTCCTGAGTGCTTCCCCTTCCCCTTAGACACTCTTTAATTTCATTCACAAACCCCGCTGGCCAGAAGTACAAGCGTTACTGTTAAACATGAACTGTCTACGCAAAAATGGGTTTTAAGGACCAGTAAAGCATCTCTACCAAAGTCCTTTATAAATATACAGTACTTCAGCCCAGTACAATCACGAACTGGCCACAGGGCTTTCAGGCAACGGCTCACTTCAGCAGAGAAGGCCAGAGTTTCATTCCCGGTGCCATTGGCCATTAACTGCAAGCATCAGTGCAGACAGCAATACACCCCATCCACTCTAACAACAGAAATTCACACGTAGTTTGGTAAGGAACTGGGTTAGGCTGTATCAGAAAAACCTTAGATGAATGCAACACCCTTCGTGGAAATATTAATCCTTATTTCAGATACAAGGGGGTTTTAGGTGTGTTTTGGTTTACAGCTAAAGCACAAAAACCTTTTTGCCACACCAACTTCAGCTACAACCACCGACGACCCCCTTCCCAGCCAGGATACGTCTGTTCTATGAAAACGTTACGCAGAGTAGAGGGAATCGCCTAAAGTCGTGTACTGCTCAACTGTGATTTGTCATCAGACACGCCACAATTTTTCAGGTTTTTAATGCTATCCTCTGCCAGTGGGTACTCAATAGGGATTTCAGTATCATTTTTACTTGAACCATTGTCTTTATGCAGTGCAGAAAGGCAACTATCGTTTTTCTCAGTACAGCCATTAGTTTTAGCCAGGGGGGGCTCCCGCTGACTGCAGCACAGCTGAGAGTCACAAGCTTTTGAGATGCAGGGCGAGCTGCACAGTAGCTGGGAGGTCTTGTGGTCAATGTACTCGGGCTGGATGGTCACAGAATGGATCCCTGCTTCGTGGAAAACCTTCCGTATTTTATACGCAGCATCTTGGTAATCAGTAGGGGTTTGGCACTTGATATGGAGAGTAGCAATATTCTTCCCACCTGCAAGCTCCCAGACATGCACCTCATGAAGGCTGCTAACCCCTGGTACACGAGCTAGTCTGTCAGCTGGAAGACATAAGAGAAAGATATTAGAGGCTTTGGGGTACTGGCTAAATTACTAGCTTTTCCATTAAGAGCCCTATCTGAAAGCAGCAGTCTCCAAACTATCTTTTTAAAAGAGCTGTACTTAGTAAAATATGTCTACTCCCAGCTACCTTCGGTTCAGCCTCCAGATGACCACATGAGCCGACCACCCTTCCTTTTGTGTTCACCCCATCCCTCAGGCTCCCTAATGGCAATTTACCAGCCGTTCATAGAAGCAATGTCAGAGCACCACTTCCTTGGCCAAGACCCCACATCTTCTGGTTTCTTTAGCCCTGAGCACGGTGGAATTCCAGAAATAACCAGCACTAGCCCACAATTAACCAGTGTGAACAATGCCAGAGAGCTACAAAATTAACCAACCTTAATAGAAATTTCTAAGCTGTTTTGGAAGCCTTTTGGAAGAAGCCGCTGCGGGGTTGGGAAATATTGTAATTCAGTGTTGTTGCTTTCA
The DNA here is from genome assembly GCA_013389945.1 of Fregata magnificens. Lineage (NCBI taxonomy): Eukaryota > Metazoa > Chordata > Aves > Suliformes > Fregatidae > Fregata > Fregata magnificens. Next base: position 232,197 of record WAAD01001401.1, read on the forward strand.
CAAACACCCCACACAAAGCATTAACAGCTCAAGACCTGGTATTTTTGATGTATTGTTGGAGTACCACATTCTCAAAATGCATGCTTTAACTAATCCAGAGAGATTTGAGTCATGTTGCTAGGACACAGGCATGTGACTATTTCTCATGGTTCTTGAGAATTTAGAGCTATTATGAGTAAATAATCCAAACATGTCATTCCAGAAATAACATATGCATTGAAATATATCATTAAAATTAATAGCATTTCAACAACTAATTTGACTTACTCAGTAGTTGCATATTAAGACCTTTGGGAACCATCTGCAACAAAATAACTGAGGTCTCCTTGATAAGCGGGAATGCAGAAGACAAGATGATGAACACCATAATTATTGTCAGGCTTGGATCGATGTAGCACTGCCAATTACATGGAGCATTCCCCAGAGGAAGTACATGGAAGATTGTAGCAGCAACTACCACGACCACAGATCCAAGTGCATCTCCCATAACATGCAAAAGAACACCTGAAACAAATGGCACAATTTCCATTAGTGGGGAGGGACTGGGAGGGGGGGAGGAGGAGAGTAAAGCTGCATTTTTCAAGTCTGTTCTACTTGACATGAAAAACGCAATATTCCAAGCACTAACATCATAACCAAAGTTTTCAATAACAGCTTTCAGAGCAAAACGGCAAGGGAAATACTGACTCTGAACCACAGCTGCTTAAGTGGGATGCATTATTAAACATGTAGGGTATGCTAGCGACTGCGGTCCAACTGTAATGCCATGGCAACGTAAAATGTGTTTGCTTAAATGCCTGCAGGTTATTAAGAGATCCTGGCACATTAAATCTCAATTCTCAATTAAAAATTGATGACTAAGTCTATCCGTTCTACCCTAGAAGCTAAGAGAGCCACAGACCACCCTCAGTACCAGCTATTCTCCTACATCAGCTTCTATGACACTGTAGAAATCTGAAAAACTACCTAAGTGAAACCTAAGCTCATTCCTATGGCTCCAAACGCCCAAAACCTCCATTTTTTTGGATCAAGCTTGATTATTAGTCATATTAAACCTTGTTCCACCAGCACTACTAGCCCTCAGACCCCAAAAAAATCAGAATCTGGTTTGAGAGTTAGTCACATGGATGCCACGGTTTAATATGTGCCTGGACTACTCTATATTGAGAGGAATGCTGGATACCACTCTTTACGTCTATAAATATGTTTTTGCACAGAAGGCAAAGACACAAAACAGGCTCTTGTAATAACACATTTTTAGCTGCCCTTTCAACTACAATGACCAAAGCAGTCTTCTTCCTACAAAGTTACAATGATCTAAGAACTCCTTTTTTCTTCCTTTTTTTTTTTTCACTTTACATAATCTTCCCTCTTCCCGTCGTTGCTCAAATGCACTCCAGTTTTGTCAGTCTTTACCGTTCAGACTCAGATTTCATTCCAATCCATGCCTAATTCATAACATCTCTAAATATATGAAGTTAATTTCTTTGTCAATACTTTTTATTTGGAGCCTGTGAGAGAACAAAATTGACCATCTCCTTTTAACATCCCTATGACAAGCACTTTCAAGAGCTTCACTAGAATTTATTCACTTGCTCTGGGCTGGAGAAGGTGTAAAAGGCTCCCTCTGAAACTCATGATCAACACAGCGAAGAGTTTTGACCTTTTGGTGACGCTGGACGCTGGATTACACCTAGAGCCGTGCCTGTGCTGCCGTTTCTTGCCAGCTCTTTGCATGAACATTGATCTTCAGTGTGAGAAATGAAGGCAATAACCACCGGGGTTCCTCTGAATCACTCGAGTCAGATAAGAAAGTACAAACCTCCAGCGAGTGCAGCTCTTTCTGCTGGAGTCAGGCGTGTTCTGCCCCATTTGGCAGACTCCCACAGGGCTTTACTCCTCCTAACAGTGTTGCAGTGTTTCCTTTTCATTTACAAATAATCCCAATTCAGCATGGGCTATCAGCTATTGCATGAACAAGAGGGACAGGCAGGATGCAATTGCCAAGGCAACTAACTAGAGAGCACAGCTTAAGAAGAACAGGAAAATGTTGCAGAAAGTCTTCTTTTGAATTAAGAAAAAAAAGTAAGCACGTCAGAATTATGATAAATTATGAATTGAGAATATGGAATTTGGAAAATGCTTTTTTTACATTATTAACATTGTTAATACGTACATCCTGGTTACACATCACATAACGAGGACCTAGACAAAAATGAACCCATTTCTCTATAGACCCCCAAAAGCTATGGTTATAAAATAGAACTGAAAATGAATTTTTAGTAAATAAAGTCAGTATGGTAAGACCATAGGTAGTGCATAGTTTCCAACAGCTTGTGTTGAAAAGCCTGAACTACTCTGCATATGCTCAAGAAGTAAAAGGAATAATTTTACACTAAAATAATTAACCCAGTCAGGAAGAATGTCTGGATTCCTGTTCCTACCACTTTTAAAAATCAAGGAACCAATTTCTCTGCCAATCCATTTTGTCCAGCCATGTTTTTCAGGAAGGCTCCGATTCTATAATGTACAGATTCTTTTGCCAAGTGATTATGAAGTAAGTATAGCTATGTAACTAACTCAGAGCAGCGAAGAAAAAACAGATTTGGAATCAGAATTTTAAAGGCATGTATCTGTAAGACTGGCTAAAGAAGCAAGGAATATTTGTAAGGACAATAAAAATAGATTTTGCAAAGATGACATACTAAAGTAGCACTTAGAGAAAAAGTCTCTTTAAAAATCAAAGAAGACGGGTATCTTAAAATAGCCGATACAAAACTCCTTATCCTTCAGACATTTTTGAAAGTTTTCAGCATCATTATGCCTAAGCACTGGCATTCAGGCAAGTAAGGCCTTCTCTAAGATATACTCTTTGGTTTCTTATCCTTCTCCATCCCTGAAAGTGACGGTTTGCTTTTCCTGCTCCAATAAGTTACCACTATAATGCCATAATATCCAGTGACACCAATTTCTAGACATTCAGGAAAGTGTTGTGGCTCTAGCACATGGTTTGATTCCCAAAGTGTCTTCCCTTACAGACACATTTGTGTAACTCTGAAAACACTTTTGAAAGACAGGTAGACAGACACACACCAAAAAAAAAAAAAACCCAGGTGCCTGACTGCCATGTCGACCTCTTTAAGCTGAATTCATGTGATGCCAACTTACACGACTCTGGAGGAATATCAGATGCTGATAGGTGACCATAAGAAGCCTGAAACTACCACCCTGGTTCAGCTTTCTGACAGCCCTTTCCTTGAGGGACAAACTCAATGTTTAATATACTCAGAGATATCTGCTTTTGGCTCTGCTCAGAACAGGTATGTAAACGTGTATGCATATAAACACCTATACAGAGAGGGAGAGAGACACTTGGTTAATTTATTCCTAGAAGTAGCTAGACAGTTTCTGTCCACAGATACCCAGAGACCTGCTGAATTACAACATAAGAAGGGCAGATACCGGCATGGACTCACAGTTCAAGGACTTGGAAAACCACTGTGCTGAAGCACCAGTTTCGGCACCTTTTTCCTTGTGCTGACTACAAACCATTGTTAACCTCAGGATTTAAAGAAATTCTGCTTTCTGCCTAAAAGCATTTTCAAGTTGAAAACTGCTCAGCTACTACAGCAGTGACACTCAAAGCAGCGCCTCACAGATACCCGCTTTGTCTCCTTTCCAAAAAGTTCAGCTGTACTCTTCTAAAGAATTAAAATCAAAATGCAAACACACTCGGAGCCAAATCAGCATCACACCATTTTGTTATTATCTATGCTATTTCATACAACCAAAACCTTTCTGCTAAAGATAACTGGGTCCACATACATAGAAGAGTCCTGGGCTTTTGCTCCATTTCTTACTGGTATTTGGCGGGGGGGGGGGAGGGGCGGAATCTTAAATGGAAACCAGAAGGGGTTTAAAGTTAATATATTAGCAGTATACTCCCGTGCTGTACCTCTGATGTTCAAGGCTTCAGACTTTCTCTCTTTTTTCTTCTCAGGCCCCTCTTCAGGGCTTTTTTGGTCATTTGGTGAATCACCTGCATTCAAAGAAGAAACGCTGTGTTGTGTATAAGTTCTACAAACAGAAAAAACATCACCTTTCTCAAAACCAACTTATTTCAAAGATGACGAGAAGAAAAGGAAAAAAAAAAAAAACAAGCCAAAACATTTTCCATGCAGCTCTCTGAGCGACGCCTCCCTCCCCCATCCCGAGGGGATGCCCAGTAGCCCGGTGTAAAGTACAAGGTGAAAGAGGCAGTGGATGTCTGAGTCAGCTCAGTGAAACTCCCCGGGGCCCACGGGTGGGTTTGGGGCTTCAAAAGGGCCCAGAGGACCAGAGGATAGGTCTGGCAGCTTGGCGGGTCCCGAGGGCAAACAGGAGGGAGAGAGGGTATGAGGAGGGATGGGGAAGGGTGCGAGGGGTGGGGAGAGGTGCGGGACATGAGGGGAAGGCTGGATGGCGAGGCGGCGAGGATGCAGCCGAAAGGCACCTGCTTCATCCGCCTCCCCCGTCGGGGCGCCGCCGGGCACGGCCC
>WAAD01001401.1:244911-255785 GCA_013389945.1 Fregata magnificens
CGTCACAAGATGACAGGACAAATGTTTTATCCACGTTAAATCTTTATTCAGTTTCTCAAGACAAACAACAGAGAAGTACTATAATCAGACTAATGTGGTGCTTTTCAAACTGTGGTCTCCCTAACAGCTTAAAACTGTGTAAAAATGAGTAGAAGAGACAATTACACTGAACTACGCAAACAAGGGTAAGCTTATCTCTGTACAGGCTTCTGTATTTTTATGACTGACTGTAAAGGGTATGGCCAGTATTACAGTTGTCTGGTATTTATTATAAGAGCCTGGTTTTTTTTTTTTTTTCAGCTGCTTATTACTTTGCCATATACTTCATTTTTGTGCCAAAACCTTCCGTGTAAGACACAAGACCTCAAAATCATCTGAAAACTCTGACTAAAGCTGCTCTGTCATTTCCAACAGCAAGAGCAAGAAAAGCATTTTATGAATGTCAACTTCTGGCAAAAGTTTCTTACGGAAGCTGTAATATTTCTAAGTTTTAACAAGTATTTCCTGGATTTTAAGTCAAAGCAAGAACTAGTCTGTGCTGCCCTCCACGCTGCTGTGGATAGCCCAGCTGGCCCAAGTACCTCTACACAGCAGTTCCTTGAGAGGGTGTAGAAATATTTTACACCTGTTATAGCTGCTCTGGGCCAGCATCAAAAGAAAGAACAGGGGCATGTCTTCCCCGTACTCTTGCTGACCTCTCCTCTTAGTGCGAACGTAGCGTGGGGAACGAGACTGCTTGAATCAAGTGCAAAGACGGACCTAGAGGGGCAGAGTTTAACCTGGTGGGAAGAGACGGGCGCTTACAGCTGGCAGGGGGGACAGACGGGAATTTGAACAATGAGCTAGAGAGAGAGGCAAAGGGGGAAGGCAGTAGATGAAGACTTAAAGAGTTGGACAGAGCAAAAGTGTAGCAAGAACCAGGAAAAAAAAAGAGAAGGGAGAGGGACAGAAGAGTAAGGGGTGAGAGGCAAAACAAACCCAGCTGATGGGTGGAGGAAGGAAATTGGGTCTGGCTGGGTAAGCAGGGATGGCAACTTGGAAAAAGACATTTATACTTGCTCAACAAGAATATTTGCACTAAGATGAGAACCGGAGGCATGGAGTTTGCAATGAGCTAAATGAGGAGTACAGAAGTAGAACAAGGGAAAAGGACAGAGAGCTGGGTTGGCACCTGTGAACACCACCCTCTGTGTCCACTGGATCTCAGACCTGGCTAGCAACGCTCGTTGTAGGCACAGCTCGCTCTGCACCTGCTGCCAGCAACACCCAGGAAACCCACCAGCTAATTTTTCCATCCCTGATGGTAGATGACACAACAGATGAACTGTTGGCTGTTGTGATTAATCATGGCACTAATACACGTGGAAGAATTTGCTTTCAGTGGATTTAGATGTTCCCACTGCCCTCAGCACTCACAATACAGCACTAGATGACTGAACCACTCTATGTTTTACTTTGTATTTTTCAAAGCGATGCAGTCACCTACAAGAGAAAAGAGGGCTGTTCAAATCCATTCCCTACTTGGGGAACAGAGATTTGAAGGCAGCTCTCCCATTTCCCAGGAAAGCCTAAGAGGTAGAGGGTTACTCTACAAACCTTCACCCTCCAGCAAACCATCACCGGTGTCAGGAGACTTCTCAGGTGTCACCAAAGGTATTGTCTGTGGACAGCTGGATTGCACCAGCAGGATTCAGAGACCACATTCATCCACTCGAATTTCTGCTAGTGGCGCTGACACACTAGAAAATTTGCCTTGACTTCCATCTCCAGGAAAGAGTATCTTTTCCTCATACACAGGATGACGAGAGAGAGAGAGATGGAATCCCTCTTTTTTCATGTTTTTTAATATATACATAAAATATATAGAAAGCATATAAGTATACTTTTCAGACTACAGCTATTTGAGGAATAACAATTCTTTCAAAAGACATGTAATAAAAATCCCACTCAGGTTGAATATAGAAAGAATTAGAGGAAATAAATGTGAAATTTTACCTAAGTGGGGATTATAAAATCAAGTCCAGAAGAAAGGAGCATTCCCGCTACAGTCTAAAATGGCGTTGTCTTGCCTGTAGGCATTACCGCAAGCAGAGAAGATTCACCGTACCAGAAAACAGAGAGGCAAACCCAACGATAAATCTACCACTGTGCTTATGGGATGGTACAAAATTTACCCCTGGCTTACACAACTGAAATTCAGTTGAAAGCAAAGTGGAGTTGCCAGGTATTTGGATGTGAGTCTGTTGGCAGCAGAGGGATGGCTGTGCTGTCCCAGAGAGTTGTTAGGAGCAGGATCCTGGAAATTCAGTAAAAATGGCATTTACCTACACAGCTGCCATTAATTTAATTCCCTAATTGCCTGACACTCTCCACCTTTGGTTTTACGTGCTGATGCGTTCCTCCTCCCTGACTTCACCCAGAGGCACAATTTTCAGCTAGGATGAAACCAAGAAACCGTCACAGAGATTAAGACCTTGTCAAGAATTGCGGACAGTTCCTAACATAAAAGCCCATTAAATCCCCCTGCAAATTACATATCACCACAACTTTTGTTTAATTTCAAACAGCTGGGTATCTAAAAAACCAGGCAGCAAAATAAGTTGTGCATCTGGTTTTACTGTTATACACCAGTCAAGTTAACGCTTCAGTATTGTCTGGAGGTACCTTTAATAATGAACAGAAATCTCTTCCACTGTAAGTCCTCCAGAAAACACATTAAACACTGAAAAGTAAACTAACAAACTTCTAATTTCTAGCTCCAAAGCCCTGTCCAGCCTGAAAGTCAAATATAAAACTTACCTTATCTCACCTCACCTAGAACAGTACATAACAGCAGCTGCTTTATTAGACGGGTTCTCTCAGCTTTCCCCCCAGGATATCCAGTTAATGCTTTGCAAATATCCATTTCCTATCCTGACTGAAATAGTTCTATTTTTAAGAAACATGTTTGTGTGTGTGTGTGTGTGTGTATTTATGTACAGAAAGAGAGAGAGAACACGCATGTATCTTATGTCAAATAAAGTGAGATATTTTCTGCAGGAATGAAAAACCAGCCCCTACCCCTCCTCCCAAATGTAGGAATTTGAAAATCCTATGCTAAGAAAAATAAACTGAAAGGCTAAACCTCCGTGCACTCAACAGAACCTCCTGCAAAAGATTTATGTAGAGAGTATCACCGTTTCTCCCCTGCCCCTCTCTAAAGTACGGGTTAACAAACATCAGCAAAGCATACTTCAGCTCTGTATTCACAGTTTTTTCGGTCAGCGTTCAAGTATTCTCAAAACAGTTGTCTTTTACCCCCAAATCAAGGAAGGCTGAGACTCTCCTTTTGCCCTTACCTATTCTTTTGTCTCGTACAAACTGTGAACACCTCCCAAAACATAACCACGTCCTAGACAAAAATTACAGCAGAATTCTAAAGCATGGAGTGTTAGTGATTGCAGATGATTGGTATTTCAGGATTAGGTATTTCCTAATAATATCTCCTTAGGGTGGTAGTACACCTTGTCCCGTGTTTGGCCAGCCAGTGGATTAGGGAGAAAAATTCTCTTGTAGACCACTGTATTCTTTAGAAAGTCAATGCATACGCTACTTAAACATTATTTACTGAGAAACACATGTGGCAATAGCTGCCCTGCAGAATAAGCAGGAAACACGTATGGGTTCAGACATAAAATCCATTACCCTTGTTAACAAATGGCTGAAGAAAACTACAACGTTTTACTCGCCCGTCTCAGAGAAGCAGTAAACAGTCTCTAGAAAAATCATTAAGCAGAAGCGTAGAGGGCTGGGAATGTTGAGCAACTGCGTTAGGTTATTTACCTGTTTCAGCGTCTCCTTGGGGTGCACGACAAAAACAGCAGTCCAGGAAGATAACATAGTTGAACACATTGAAGAACAGACCCGCAATCCCGACAGTGAGGACGAGCAGTGCTTTCTCAGTCTTCTGAGGATTGATAAACCTCTTGATTGCCTCAACAAAGATGCTAAACATCAGAGCGGTGGCAAAAACAGAGTTGCCAAAAGCTCCCAGCACATCTGCCCGGCTGAAGCCGAAAGTGTTAGCCTTGTGCCATCTGATGCGACTGAATCTAACACCAAACAAACCAATGATCATGGAGATCAAGTGAGAGAGAACAGCAAAGGCATCTGAAGCTAAGGAAAGAGAATTGCCAACGTAGGCTACTGAGATCTCAACAGCAAAAAGCACAAGGCTCACCACGCACATGAGGATGAGCCTGCTGCTCCTGCCCGAGTAGCGGCCCATTTCTCTTGCTCTCTTCCCCCTACTCTGGGGTTCTGCAAGACAGAGGTGTACAAGGAGCAGCTCGCTGCCTGTGATTCTGCCCTTCACCCGTCAGTGCTGCTCACATGTGGGAGCCACTTTTATAGGAAGCAGTAAAGCAATAAATCAGTTTAAAGGGCAGTTTAGCATAATTCATCATGTGAAGGCAGCCTGACATCTCCAGTCCTGTAGGGGTTCCACCCTCAGGAGGCTTTTTTTTTTCTACAAAATCAAAAATAAACCAAGGGAGAGTACCGGGAACACCAGCACTTGCTACTCCACCCAACAGCACTGTCCTTAAAAACTGAATAAGGCCCAGACAGGAGAGCGTAGAAAGGTGGCTCAGAATTTTAAGCAGTTAGGGAAGGCATTTCTTTTGCATAAAACTTTCCTCCAATGTCTGTTTTGGCCATTTCTGTTGCCGGTAACTTTAGTACTGAGAAAATACTACACGCCTGTGGAAGAAGACATTTGAAATCCATGTTGGGTTGACATTATTTTTAAGAACACTGTAAACGTGAACTGCCTGCGAGGGTAGTTGAACATGTTGTCCGTAGAGCAAGTTTCAAAGACAACTGAATTGATCTTCCATTTTAGCAACCCAGAGTTCTCAACTGCTCGTACTTTGGCACGTTTAACGTTGCCCATAGATACGGAGCAAAGTTGGAGGCCATTTTCTAAATACATGACCAGTAGACACAGAAGCTGAGCTTTAACAATAAACCCAAAGTGCATCGTTTATTTCCCATTTAGAAAACGCTGCCTATCTCAAAATCCCCAAATAATCCTCATACGCTTGCAAGGAAGAGTCAGATTTGGGGAAAGCACAACCAGAAGTTAAGGGGAAAATAAGAGCTACAGAAGTCCTAGCTTGTACTTGGTGCCATTTCTGTAACAGAGTAAGAACCTGAAGCAGTAAGTTTTTTGTGTCACTCATTGTAGTACCTGTTGAGGTCTTGAGTGTATGCATAGGAGTTTATGCACACTCACAAACCCCGGCGAAGGAAATCTAGCTGCTAATAGCACACTAGGCAATATGGATGATAAGCTCAGGTGCCTTCCTTGAAAAGTTTATGACCCAGTTTTTGTTTGAAATGCCCATCCGTGTACCTATATACACACAGTTAGTTACAAGATAAAACGGAAGGAAATTACATGCAGTACAGCCATAGAGAGATAAGATAATAATACTGATAACCTGAGCTGACCAACTGTCCCTGCTGGCCTTACGACTTCGCAAGGTGAATTAACTTTAGGTCAAAAATGCAAACACCCACCCCCAATTGTCATTTATTTTTTGCTCACAGGGTTTCAACAGCCAAAATATTTATGTTTAAAGTCCAGTCTGTTAGAAGCCTTGCCTGCCAACGGATGTAATTTTTAACATTTGGTCATTTGTTTACCTACACACTGCAGCTGCAGCTCTTGAGAGCTGCCCCCCCCCACCTTTTAAGAACACCACTACCCCTGGTAGGGTGAATTAGTAGAACTAATTACAACATTGAAGCTGGTACTTACTCTTCTTCCTCTTCATCCTCTCCCACCTGTGTTACTACTTCTATTCCAGCTATTTCTATGGCGTTTTCTTTCCTCTGGTATTAAAGTAATGTTCAACTACTTATTTTATTATCTGAACTACAGAGCATGAGAAGTGAGAATTTTTTTTCAAGAGTTATTCTCCTTTCAATGGAAACAGACCAAGGTCAAACTTCAGAGCTCTCAAAAGTCCTGCCTTACACAAGGTTTTGATTACCAAAACATGAGCTCAAGCTACATGAAGCACTCTCTTAGCAGCAGAGCTAAAATACTCACATGCTCTATTTTGTCAATAAGGAACAGCACCATGTTAAGGCAGTTCCACTACATCCCACCGTACTATGCTATTTAACCCAAATCCATCAGTATACAACTATAAGAACTAAGGAGCACTAAGAGATTTGCAGTTCTAGTATAAACACAAAGCAGTATCATTTAATCAACCGTAGTGTGTTACTCTGATTCATATACTTATTTTCCAAGAGACACAATTTATTAAGATTCTGGAAGTTTTTTATACCAGTCAAATTAAGAGTATGGATGTTTCTATAACGCTTTACAGATAGCTCAGATTGTGCTTCTGGTGGAAGGATACTTGAGATGGACGTGTCTCTCCCAGGTAGGCATTAGCTTCTCCTCTGTGGAAGATCACCACAGAGAGATCTGCAGGTGAGTCATCCATGTTCCATACACTTCAAGCCCTACTATGATCAGGAAGAAACATGCTGGGGAAAAGAATTAAAAAACCAACCAAACAAAAAGAAAGGGCTGGGCTTCTGTGAAACATCTGGCTTCAGACAAACTCATTTGTAGGTTGAGAGCAACTCATTTCTAAGAAAAGTACTGTCAACATGTTTACTCATGAATTTGATCCAGTCAACTGGTTGAAGGTTGGCTGTTTGTTCAAACTGATAAGGTTACAGCAGTATTAGAGACCGCATTTAGTTTTGCCTTTCCTTTGTTCTGTGATATTAACAGCTTCCATATCTCATTTTTAACATACCAATGTTGCAGAGTGTTTTGATGGGAGCTGAAAGTGCTCATCTATTCCTAATAATCTGTTTTGCTCTGTCAAAAAATCTTGGCGCTCTCCTGTCTCTTATGCCTGAGGACATTGGAGCTGCTGGTTACTGCCCCTCCCCTTCCCCCAGCATGACAGTGCTGCAGTAGGCAGTACCTCTGAAGGCTGGTCTTGGCTACTCATCATTTGAGGCTGGGAAAACATCACTCTGGTATTACTACTTACGCTCTCTCTCAAAGTATAATTCCAATCAGTGTTAGAGACAGCATACCAGGATAGAAAGACCTTAGGGCCACTCTTCTGGTATGTCAACTGAAAACAAAAGATGAATACGTGCATTCACATATCATTCCCCAAATCCTTTGCTCATTACTACCCCCGAGACTTTGTCTATATGGTGAGAAAATATCTAGACAGATGAACGCAAGATAGATGATTTCAAGATGCAACTGAAGCAAACCCTTCAGGACTGATCATCCTCCAAGGAATATTACAGAGAATTTCCAAGTGCTCAAGCGTTCTGAGCAAGCCGATCTGAAATATTTAATAATTTTTGCACTTCTCTCTGAAAAACCAGGGTACTATCACAAGGTGCATGATCCTAAACTGGACAGACCACTGGTTTGACTTAATATTCAAAATTTTGACTAGGAAGGCTGACTACAGGAATCTGGGCAAAAGCAAACATTTTCCGCGCTTTTGAAAAGCAGAGAAGTGTGAAGATCTGGGAATGGCACTGCAAGTCTCCTGTATCCTTAAGACTTTTTGACTATTGATGCTACCTAAAAATAGGGTTTTGGAAAGAGGCACCCATGTAGTATTGTCCCAGGAAGAGTCTGGGGAGGATCTTACTGGTCCAACTTTTTCATTACCAAGTTTTCACCCAACTCTTTTCAGGGAAAGGGGTTTACGTAGATGACCTTCAAACCCATACACAGGAGAAACAAGGAACAAATTAAGCATGTGTCATCCAAACTATCTCTTATTATTTTTTAATTCAATCCTATGTTAAGAGGGGAAGTAATTTTTTTTTTAAAAATAATTTCATAACTCTGCAACATCCAGCCTTCTCTGCTAAAGCAATACATAGTAAGTGCAGGAAAAGCAAAAGGGGTTTATGGACCCATGTCATTGGTGTAATCACAGCCTAAAATCTTTAGCAGTGAAAATACCTCTCTTCAGATTGCCTTTGCATTACTCGTTGCAGTTATCACTGTGAGACAGGTATAAAATGCCAGTTTAGAAGATAAGAGAAACAAGTCTTTGCAAAATATCTGCAAGAAATGGCATTCACCTGCATCTTTCTAACAATGTGGCATTTAATCTAAGATAGCCTTTCAAACTTGTTTTAAGATGGGGTGAAAATATTCCTTGAAACACCTGGCTCCAGAGGGAGTTTTCAAAAAGGGTAGCATTTACCATGCGCCTACAAGTAAGGAGCAAGTCTGTACTGAAAATTGAAAAATTTGAAGGCAAATTTAAAAGCAGATGTTTTATCTATAAAGTTTATGTCGGCACTCTAAACTGTACTGTAGAGCGTTTATGACATTCTCTCCAATCTTTCAGGCATTTTCTCAGTGTACAAGAAAATAGATGCACCAAAACAGAAAGAAGACATGAGCAAAGAATACTTATTCTCCCCATTGAGCACCACAGAAAAAACAACCAAAGCATATTACAGCTCACAATACATGTTTATTATTAGAGATGTTTACAGAAAAGTCTGTGAATTACTGCTAGCCTAAGACTGACAATTGGGGGGGGGGGGGCCGGTTTATGGCTTTGTTTTTTGAATCATTTAAAAAGTCGCAAAACTGATTAAGTTTGGGGGCTATTTCAGTCTTATTAAAAAAAGTTCAATTCACAGATAAAGGAGAAGGTGCTTTCAACTAGTAATTTAGTAACTACGACCGAATAGGGTGTAAAACTTGGCAGGGTTTTTGCCGCAGACACATCTTGCCCCACACTGTAGTTCACAGAGAGGCTGAAAAGGTATGCAGAGGCTTTTTGCTCCCATGGAGGGGGCGCCAGGCTCAAGATCTTGATCCCTGAAATAAAAGCATATTCATAAATACTTTTATTTAAAAATAAAGGGGCAATAAAGTGTATTATACAGAAAATCTCAAAAGCACACAAATTAGTCTGAAAGTTTCAGAACTAAGGGAGTAAATACATTGAATTATGCAGGACAGCAAGAGTCAAGGGTGAGGACTGTACATTGGTGTTATACCCGGAGGCATCTTACATTCCTGTTTTATACTCAAAACATTTTGATTTTGATCTTGGTAGACACTCTCCAGTTCAGTTATATTTTACCTGGCAGTGGTCTTCTTGATCCAATCCTCGCACTCAATTTCCCCACAAAAAGGGATTTGTACAATCTGAAGGGGAGGGGGGGGGAAGAGAAAAAAAAACCCCACAGTTATACATCTGAAAAAAATCATCCTTGTCTCTGGAAGATTCCTAAACCTTCAGATCTCATATACACTCAAAGTGGGAAAAGTTCTGATTGCTACAATTAAGTTTTAATAGCTCTTTCTCATCAGAGAAATAGATACGCACAGTCATCTCTCCATAGTGCAGCATGGAAAAACCTATACAAACCCAAAGCAGCATTTAAATCAAGTCAAGGTGCTGATTTTATTTTTTTTTAACCCAATATCTCTTCCTTCTGTGGAAAGTATAAATACTGTTTTCTCCTGAAATACTCTGTTTTTCAGGAAAAGTTTAAATCTTTCAAACTGCAGAACAAATGGTTGCTTACATATTGCAATATAGTGGCTTTCCCAATGAAGTTTCCATTTTAATTCCATCACTACGAATTTTCATATTTTCTGAACAAGACAAGGACATACACATTTTAAGAAAACAGAACCACCAACAGCACATTTTTATTGGGGGCGGGAGGAAGTGGTGCGTATTTTCCTGCTGTTTCCTTCAGTTAGCTTAACTGAAGAAAATTGAGAAAGTAAAGTTGAAATGATAATGTCATACACTCTTCTCAGTACTACTCTCAGCTATTGTAGCAAATCTCTATTCCCAAGTTTTAGATTCCATTTTACTGATTTTTTTCATGTTATTGATTCATTTATATTAATTCAGATTTGCCAATTATAATAAACTTATATAACCTAACTACCAAAATGGTGCAAGTATCCAACTTGGAATGTAAAAATATTTGTTCACATTTCCAAGTTTATCTACATTATAAACTAGATTACATTAGAGTTCTAAACATAATACAAATAGTTCAATTCTCTTGGCCCTCTCTAGAATCTAGCTGTACACGACAGTGAGTGTTGGACATTGAAGACCAGGCATTTTACCCTCTCCATAGGCAGAGGGTATCATTTGGAACCTCTGTGGTAGGAGCAGAAGAAAGGGGGTTCTATAGTATTTCATCAAAATTAAAGGATAACAATTTATGTGCATGTACAAATATAGAATTAGCTTCACATTCCATTCCTGCTCTTGGAATGAGCTTGACTCTCCATTTCAGTTTATTTTTACATAAAAGTTTACTGCATGTCTTAGGATTTTTTAAGAGCTCAAGTCTTCCTCTACCGTTTCTTTGTCTTGAAGGCAGTCAAGCATTGTTTCAGAGTGCTTGTTTAATTCAGAAGTGAGATACGTGATGGCACATCTTGAAATCACAATACATGAGAACAGTAATACTAGCTGAACACCTATGCAGAGCACAATTATTTGTTAAGCAGAGACTAAAAATTTTTGTTCTTTAAATCTACCACCAGAATCATCAGATGCTTTAGAGACACTTGCACCAAGGAAATTATACTTTGCAGTCAGTAGGAAGAGCCCAAAGCTGTTTGGAAACAGAGTATTTCACACTTGTATTTAGTTTTGTAGAGGAAAATAAGGCAGTACTACTGTTCTAGCACCTATGCACAGAATGTCTAAAAACTCTGTATCCTCAACTTCATAAGCATGCTAAATCAGTCCCTCCTCTGAAGTTCATAATTATTCCTTTAAATCTTCTTATAAATTTAATTTAAGCACAATGGAAATGCAAGA
>WAAD01001403.1:1253-20862 GCA_013389945.1 Fregata magnificens
TACAATTTTCTTTTTAAACAGAAGATTTAGATGTGCAATGAAAGCAATTTATTTTCATTTCTTCCATTTGAAAATAAGCTTTAGGATTCTTTATCCCTTAAGGTACATCAATGAATACTGACATTCCAGTAAGAGGGAGTGAGAAAAGTTATGCAGTAAAGTATATGCTCAAAATTTTACTTTAGAGAGGATGTGTTTATTCTGATTCAAAGGTCAATAAGATCTTAATTTCCTACTGGGAGAAGAACAACACAGAAGTTTTTATAGCATGCAAATAACTTTACCAGACAGTCCTGAAAAAAAAAAAACCCCATGCTTAATTTTTTTTATTTTAAGATACTTTATATAGAAGATTCGATGTAACAGGAGCAAAAGATATAAAAATATTCTGGGAATAGGTTAGAAGAAAGATTCTAGTGTTAAGACTGGTTACAGTTTGTTTGGAAAATATTTTTGAAGAAAAACTTATTACACCCAAAGGACAGACAACAAACTTTTTCCTTAAGTTATTTATGAGACTTCAAGCTTTGATCAATTTTGTGCAAGTTTTCTTTCCAACATGGCTTGAATGAAGATAGGACACCTTTGACACACCACTGACATTGTTATGCTTTCACTTCAAATACAAAAGCAATAAGAGAATTCGGTTCTAGAGGCTGTGTGAAGACACACAGCTGGTAGCTTTAATCCAAAAACGCAAATTAAAAACCTTCCATAAAACTCCTCAAAATGAAAAAGTGATTCAACTTAGTAGATTGCTACAAACTAGAAAAGTCCCAAATGAATAATTTTTTTTACTTCGTTTTTACACCTTTTACATTTCACATTTTTTTTTATAACTTATAAAGAAAACATTTACTCCATAAAATTCAGATCCTCATCAGAAAGAAGAGCAATTATGAGAATTGACATAAAACTGTCACTTCCACTACTGATAATAACCCAGAGTCAGACCCCACCCCTAATTTTAACTGCATTTGAAAAAGAAAACTTAATTAGCAAATTACAGCAGAAATGGTGTTGCACGATTTGTATGTGCATTAAGAGGAATGATTAAAAGAGGTGTGGATGTGGCTTTAAAATATCAGGCACTCAGAGCACCATGTAACTCAGTTTTGTCATTTGAGACACAAGCACACAGGCAGAAGCCAAGCACCGGCTCTGTTAGGCTGACAAGACTGTACTTTCACTGGTATAGGGTGTTCACCTTGGGCATAAAGGTTAAAATGTAAAAGCCACTGCCACTAGACGAACATCTTGCTTGCATATGATGTAAATATTCCTGTATCTGTTAAATACTGCTGGTGCTTACTTAATCTGCATGGTTTACAATGCAGTTTCAGTAGCTAGCAGTATTTGATAGCACATGGAGAGAATTAACTGACTCTACAGAAGCTGAAATTAATTATTAAAAGCTTTGAACAGAAATGTGAATAAAAATTTTCCTCAGAAACAGATGACACTGAATTTTAATCTTAAAATGTATTTCATAGCAACAATCACACACCAGGAGATTTTTGATGTATGAATAAAAACTGAGGAAAATATGCATTTATGCCAATATAATTTTGCTTCCTTGAAAGGGCACGCAAATTACACCATGAGTCAGTAAATGTAACTTTAAAATCCCAGCTGACTGCCCTCCCATAATTTCACGGAATTTTCAGCTCAACAAAAAGTCCCCTCCAGAGATATTTTACAGTCATCCCCTTAGAGATTTTAAGAGCAGTGTGAACACTTAACATCCTCATTGCTTCCAGCAGAACTTACACATACGCTCTTCACATGGGCAAAGGATCTGTACAAAGGTAAAAATAACCCAACGTGACGTAAGAGGAATGACAGAGTGCACAGAGTAAAAGCAGTAACAAGGTAAAATACATCCTCTGATACAAAATGATGCACAGTAAGTGAAGAGTTAATAAGCATGTCACTGTGTCAAACGCAGCAGGAGTGATAACTAAGCAACCTCCTTTAAATCTGCTCTTGGTCAAGTATTAAAAACACTCCCCATGAGTTGCTTCAGTATATACCATTAAAAAACCATCAGTCTATGTCTGGCTGTGTACTGTGGCTATATCTGGATGTCCTTTGAAAAAATCTAGCAAAATCGTACAAGAGGCAATACAATAACACCGTAATTTGTACCAATCAGTCCTTTGACAATTGAGATGATTATCTAATACTAATTGATGAAACTTAAGTAAATGTTTCGCAATCCTATAGATACGAGAGACCTAGCTTCATTAAGAATAGAACTGCTGCTTGTTCTCGAGGAAGATGGTCTTGTTTTTCCTTTTCCAAGCAATACTTTCAGAAAGGAACAGCGGATGGGTTTCAAAGCTAACCAGTGTAGAACTGGTTAAGCAATGTTAAAGAGCAGCACTGGCTGACAACTTGCTATGAGGATATAGGAAACTTTTGGCAAGAGGGATGACTATGAACTCAGGCTGAGTATCAATGGAGTCTGGGTGGTTTGGTAAGAAGGTACAGGTATCAGCCCAAACACGCAGCTGGTTCTCACACCCCTTCAGATTATCAAATTATAATTGGCTCCTATGGGAGAAAAGGGAAGAACAAGCATTTCACCTCCTTTAAATCTCAGCTGACGTTTGTCCATTTGATCCAAAACCAACAACTATGACCCACAAGCAGGACAGAAGATGTGTGCTGGCCATGGGAAAACCCATTTATTGAATTAGCAGGGGTGAAAAAAAGTTTCGAAGGTCTTTTGCACAGGAATATTTCCACAAAAGTAAAAACAAACCTGCAATTTTAGAAGTAGCTGTAATTTTAAAATTTAAATTCACTGAAAGAGAATTAGCATGATTCATCACTGTGATGGAAGCATCTCTGAAGAAAAATCATTAAGATGTCTACGCTATGTACCTTTCTTCCCAGGAAGATTTTACTCACTTCTCACAACAGTGAGGAGAGTCACTGTACCTTAAGTGTTTACTAAATTTAAATGTGTTCAAGGATTAAAGGAAATTAATATTTAAATAAACATACATGCTCAGACCAGTTAAATTCATCATCCTTAAAAATACCTACTTATATGGAAAATGCAAGGATGTGTGTGAAAGTGAAGATTATCATTGCATAGAAAACACTGAAAGAATAAAACAGATTCATTTTCCACTGCAGTATATGCTAACAGCAAAAATACAGCAGCATGAAAGGGGACTTTCTGAGATTTTTAGGTATGCTTTCATAACCAGCATAGGCCAGTTTCAGACTGTAATAAAACATTAATACTCAAAAAAAGGCAAATGGAACACATGTAAAGGAAATTATGCTTGAAATTTATCAAGTTCTTGGAAAGTACTAGAAAGTTGGTGAATGACAATTATCCCTGGATTTTTAGACTTCTAACATAATGTTTTTATAATTCAGGAAGATTACCAGAAACATGTTGTAAGGATCTGTGGTAGAAATTACACTGTTCAACATTTTCATAAACACCACAGAAGATGAATAGCGAGGTCACACAGTTTGTTAATGCAGTATTGTCAGTTTAAAGCCTGTTAAAAAGAGCTACAGAAAAATCTCATGATACTGAGCAAATTAATTGAATCTATTAGATCTTTCCAAAAGCTGATAAATGTAAAGAAGTGTGGGTGAAATAGCTGACTGTGTACATTTATGAGTTCTAGCTTATTCAGAAGATACTTTTAGAGTTATGGACATTCTGTAAAAAACACATACCTGCCACGATTTTTTTTTTTTACCACTGCTGAGCTGCTAACAGAATATTAAGAAATGAACAAAACATCCTTTTAGTATGCCAATATTTTTTAATACTGCATGCAGTTCCAGTCACCCATTTTTAACAGTTTGCAAAAACATGGTAAGAATTATTTAAAACACCATAACACCAAAAATTGAGAGTTAACACAGAGGTAAAAGTACTACTAACAGGCATGCTGGCACCATACATATTAAAAAGTCTGCCTTAGTAACTGAAGGGAAAATAAGAGGGGAAAGAAAAAGAAAAAAGATCTTTTAGAATAAGAATATTGCTCTTTGAATTTAAAAAAGTACATTAAAATTGATATAGTAATATTTAAGTGACAGTAAGGCCAGTCATTTTTTGGTCCTATATGCAACAAAGAATGACAGAATCACAGAATAATTTTCACCAGAAGGGACTGTCTCATTTCTGGTCGCCTAATTCCCCACTCAAAGCAGAGTGAGCTAGATAAACCCGGCTGCTCATTGCATTGTCAAGTTTTAAGTATCTCCAAGCAAAGAGATTTCACAGCCCCTTTTGGAATCTTCTTCCAGTGTTTAACCACTTCTATGGCAAAAATTTTTCCTCCTTGTATACAATTGCAATCTCTTGTGTTGCAACTCGTATCGGTTACTTCTCACTCAATCACTGTGGAACTCTGAGAGGAGCCTGGCTCTGTCCTCTATACCCTCCCATCAGTTGAAGACAAGATCTCCCCTCAGCCTTCCCTTCCTCAGGCCAAACAAACCCAGTTCTTTCAGCCTCCTTTTGTACATCATGAGATTAACGGCTACTGTTCTCCATGCTGAACTTAGTGTGTATTACTTCTGAAGTATGAGCTTTGGCCTCTGCTTCCCATTTATTTACAAAATGCATAATTTTTTTTTTTTTACGTCAGAAATAATTCCTGCAAAGCGAGAGCCTTCATGATTTTTAGCAAGTATGGTCAGACAAAAGTATCTCCAGGTCAATTATTTTTCAAGAAAAAGAAACACATGCTGGGTTCTTTCTAAAATGAAAGCACCGAGCTTTTCTCCTTTAAGAAATAAATTGCATACTTCAGGTTTAAATGCAATATGCAGCTCTCTTAAAAGTTGTTTCCTATGTTTACACATTGTCAAAAGGGACTTGACCTTTCATAGCCAAGTATGAAAATATAAAGTAAGTGGAAATGCACCTTGCAATAGCTAGATAGCACTTTGTTGCTTTGAGAACCTGACAGTAGTTCATGGTGATCAGGTAACCTTTCAGCTCCAGATCAAAGGTGGCCCAAGCTCAGGGAAAACACCACCGACAGGTGTTTGATGCTATGTTAGTACCTAACCCAAGCCAACTCCTTCCCACACAACTTTCAGTATGTCTTGCAAAACATCTTGAAAATAATTTTTGAAAAGCATGAACAGACATTACCAATCCCAGCCAGTCAGCAACTGAGCCACTAAATTAACTTCTATATTCTGCTAATTCTGCCATTGCAGATCAGAGCACAGTTTTACCTATATTTTGTTCAAATATCTGTGTCTTGAGTTCATAAAAACACTGGCATTTGGGCTACTTCTACGTTACTGATAAAGCAGTATTAAGAGATTTTTTTCTTAACAGCATTGAACTGTATTCCAAATGAAAAATGTGTGCCGCCCCCCCCCCCAATGAATAAATATTTATAATCTGCCTACACAATGAATTACGATTATTTTCTACCTGCAGCTGCACTCTGTAGTACAGCTACAGTTTTCAGCAAAACAACTCACAACAGTAAATATGAACTGGTAACTCTGAAGTCTAGTGACAAATGTCCACTTGTCCTAATCCATGCTGCTTTTACAGCTGCTTTCCTTGCTTAAAGTGCTGAGATAGAAATCAAAAAGGTCCTGATTCCTTCCCCCACGCCTCATCTCATTTATGTGGATCCTCCTGTCAGGGCCTTGAGTGCACTTCCATCACCCTAGAGCTTTAGCTGCCGGAAGGACTCCATAAGGAGAAAGATGCATCTTGAAAACACCATCCAGCTCTGCTTCTCTCCTTGTTGCAAAAATCTTAAATTCATAATACCTAATAACCCTCTTCTCTGTGCTGTCCTGATGGCATCTTCATAGCTAGTGACCTGTCTATGCACGAAGATCCTAAAGGAGTTCTCCATGCAGATAGCCCACGACCAGTTGCTTTGGCTACACCATTTGTTTCACAGCCAGCTATAAGCTCAAGTCTCTCTCCAGGATCACAAACCACAGTAGTTATTCCATGGCCATAATGGCTGCTCAAACTGAAACTGTAATTTTCTTGGAAGCTTCGGATCATTTCAATACTAGGTAAGTTTTCAGTTCACCATGATAACCAGGGACAAGCAGCTCAGCTGATCATTATGCACTATCTTTGTACTCCAGAAAGATCAGTGCAGCAGGAGCAGAACTCAGATCTCCTGGAAAGTCTGTTGCGGGTGGAATGACCAAGGGCTCACTACCCCAGCAGGCCAAACACTCTGAGCCAGCACTTTCAGCACAAGCCAAGAACATCCAGTAATGGCTCCACGCCACTTGCTTTCAGTGTGGATTAGGCTCTTTTGGTGCTTGGTATTTTCCAACAACAGGTCCAAAGTCATCTTCTGCAGACCTGATTTCTACACATTGGTCTTGAATAACTGCCAACAGTCTACAGTTGTGACAAAGGGCACGTCTCACAGTACCTGAATGAAGAAAGGAGAGCAGGTGTACTGACAGTGATCAGGGTCAGCCAACAGTCCAGTGGTTGCTGAACAAGTCCACAGTGAAGAGGCACACCAAGCCAGGTGGTCAACACATCAGGATCCAGATCAGCGAGGTATGTGGCTGGACAACCACATAGCTGCAACATAGCTGAGGCAATGACCAAGGCCAAGGGCCTGAGCTTAAAGATAACTCCTAAGTGAAAGGGGAACCCCAACAAGACTTCTTACAGCTCTTTCCACAGCAGTCTGACTCAAAATTACATGGCTGCACCATATCCAAGATGACCTTGAGCACCGGCAGCCAAATGAACTGCAGATGACGGGATATTTGGAGCCCTGACACCTCCTATCCTACTAACACCTACTGCTCCTCCTTATTGGTGATAGTGCAGATACCAGTGACAGAAACAGCAGTCCATAAAATTCTGACACCCTTATTTCCTATTCACAAGGCTCATAACATCATTTTTAAAAACCACCTGCATCTATTTTCCAACTGTATTGTTTTGGCAAAGCTGTAAGTATCCCAGACAATAAAGCTGTCTGCAGTTCAGGAGAGGCAGGAGGAAGGGGAGCAAGCTCCCGTCCCATGCTAGATCACAAGATTTCCGTTTTATTCTGCAAACATTACATACTCCATATGATCCAGGTACAGAAAGTGCTTTAAAATTAACTTTAGAAGCAAGATTGCCATTTTTATTTGCAAAGAAGTCCTGATAGCATAGTCCACAGATTTTTTTTTTTTTAAACAAGATTAAGGCCAAATATTGTAGCTACAATATAAGGGTGAAATAAAACACAATACATCTCAAGATTTTAGTTTAAAGATTATATGAAATTGGTGATAAAGCAGTATCTTCTCTATTACAACAAACTAGATCTACTAGAAACCAGTGAGGGGCTTCTGCCCCGCCCCTCTTTTGACCCTGAAGTTTTAGCTCTTACAGCTGCTAAGAGAAGTACTTCTACTAGAAATTTAATCCTATACTGCAACAGATGATGTAAAAGGACAACTGTAGAAGTAGCATGGATTGGGACAAACAGTAAACATTTGTCATTAGGCTTCAGAGTTACCAGTTCATTTTTACTGCTATTAATTTTGTATGTATTGTTCTGACAGGCTTCATTTTGAAGGCAGATCAGTACCGGTAACATCAGAGCAGCTAGTGAGATTAGGTACACGCCAAAAACCAAAGCAACTTCCGTATACATATATGTATGGAAGAGATGCTTTTCCCCTCCCAGTGCCAAGAAACTCCTCTGGGCTATAATACCAGAAACCCATCTAATTTCCTAACACCTGAAAAATGCAAAACAATCTCCCGGTTATTCCTTAATTGCTTACAAGAAAGTCCACTCTCATCACCCATTAAAAAAAACCCCAACACAAAAACCCCAAACAAACCAAAACCCACCCCTAAAACCACCCAAACCACAAAACCCCTTAACCTCTACTTTAGTACTGTATTATTCAGCGCATGAAAAATTTAGGTCTTAGGAAAGTAAATTTCAGAAGTTTCTTAAAATTTGTTGTTTCCACAACTATGTATTTGATTGGAACAATAACAGGGATAATAAATCCACTGCAAGAACCTTGTTATCGTATTGAGACAAAGGATTACTAAGGTTCAGCATTATAGCATTTCATCATTCTGATTCCAATCTTGGTTTGTTTCCCTGACTTGCACCTTTAAAAGATGGTGCTTCTCCCCTTCCAAAAGGCAGCAGCTATCAGAGAATTAAGGTGATTTGCGCAGAGTGAAAAGCGAAGGCCTGTCTACAGGTCAGGCAGTTGCATTTATATTCCCTTGACAACAAGCACAGTCCCTATTCTAACTCAAGGGAATTTTATCGCATTTCCCCCCCACTCACAGACCAAAATTAGAGTCTTCTAGAACGCATCCAGTCCCACTTCAGAGAGAGAAGGATACGGCTCTTTTAAAAGGTAAAGAGAAATCATGATTTCTTAATACATGAAGACCAGTGCTACTGCTTAAAAGGAGCAGGCTTCTGAACAGCTGGGGTTTTTTAAACTTTCAAAGCAAATTTTTTTCAGTGTATGGAATATTAATGCAAAAAAAAATACTTTTTTGCAGTACTAAGATCAAGCCTATGCCAGTGAAAGCTGAGAAGCAAAGGTAATTGAGAACGGTATCAGCTGTGTTTCTTGCATATAAATGCCATTGTTCAAGGTGTGCTGATCCCAGCTAATACATGTTCTGTTTTCATAAAAAGTTCTAAACCAAAACCACCTTAAGGAAGACATTAAAAAAAAAAAACCTTTGGTTGGTTAACAGTCAGCTAAAAAAAAATACACAACCCCCCCATAGCAAAGCAAAATTTTACTAACTGCAAAAATACAGAACAAGAGATACACACTTAGTATTATGCAAAAGTGTCATACCAACATGTCTTTTCCCAATTAATTATATAAAAGGTGGATTTGCAATGCACTAATTCTATAAACCCAATATTCTGTGAAGAAATTTAACATTCAAAACTGCACAAAGCAATAGGCACATAAGAGCTTGCTTGTTAAAGCCGAACCGCATCTCTTCTAGGAAATGCTGCCTGAATACATAAAGGATTATTTTCATAACAAATGTCACGTCTCTTCCCCCCTTCCTCCCCAACAACACTCCCAATTCTTTTACAAGCCGCAGTGGGTTTTAAAGGAGCTCTAGCTGAACGACTCACACAAAAAAAGCTTTGAAGCACCCCAAACGTTTGCCCTTATTCTACAGAAGCTGTATAGCCATAACTTGGCTCTTCCCTCCCCCCACTCAGTACCTTTCTGGGGTAGTGACTTCACATCCTTTGACATCAGCACAGCTTGAAAGGGGGATGGGAGAGTTACGGCAGAAAGCAGCAAAACCTGCTTTTAACTACGTATGCAACGCCTCTACGAATTCTTCGATCTTCCCCAAACGCACTGAACAGAACACAGGCTTCGATCTCCCCCGGTTTTACCGCGGCTGCAACAAACCGAAAGGGACCGGGCTACAAAGGACTTCCCGCTCCCCTGATCTGAGCACCACAATAGCCATTTATTAGCTCGTCAGAGGGTCGCGATTCACTCGCACACGCACAATAACTCACCTCTAATATGCAAAAGGGCCACGGGCTGGAACGGCCCATTGGAATTGGCTGCGTCAACCACCATCCTGCTGCCAGCTCTGTTACATGTCAACATCTAGGCTCCGGCAGGCGAGGCAATGTACTCCTTAAGGCAAGAAACCGGCCTCCATTTTAGTTTAAAAAAAGACAGAAACTGAAGCGCTCTGCAGCTGGAGGGAACTGGCTAGTTAGTGATGTCAGCGGGCGGGAGGAGCCCCATTGGCTAACGGCAGCAACTTAAAATGACACCGAGGAGGTCGCGAATGAGCGCAGCCTGGTGCGGGGCTCTCGCTGCGCCCCGGCAAACCGCAGCCCGAGGAGGTGACGGGTCTTCTGCGTTTGTGGGCTCTTTTTAAAGCAGGATGGTCTAATTGCTGCTCTATTATTTCCCCCGCAGGTCATATTCAGTACGCACCTGCTAGAAAGAGCGCATGCTTCCCCCCCCCGCCCCTCTTTCCTGAAAAAACCAAAAGGTCAATCTTCGCTTCAGTAAGGCTGCCAAGAAGTGCCAAACTACCGTGCAACTTAACCACGGAAAAACACAGCGTTAAGGGAAACATCCACAACTTTAGCTTTCGAGAGCCATGGTAAAAGGTAATTCACAGTAAGAATTACTATTAGTAGTGATTTAATAAATATAAAACCTTACAAGCATTCCCAGGAAGTATTTTATGACTGCTTGCTAATATCTACGTTATGAATAAAAATATATACATATGACATTCAGGAGATGAAAACCTCGTGTTTCATGCTCACCCGAATATTTCTTTCGATCTAGAAATGAACCCATCTTAAGTTTAACGTAATGTTGGTAAACTTGGATATTGCAAAATTCAGGTTTGCCTTTCTAGAAAGTTTAGTAATTATAAGTAACTTCTTTTTATTATTAAAAACTGAAGTATTGCAGCACTAAGGACCAATATATAGGCATATGGAAACAGTTTTGCTGCATAATCCCAGAAACACAAAAAGTGCACAGCACAACAATTTCTAAACTTTTTAGTCAAATTACTTAAGGTATTTTGAACAAAACTGTAAGCAACCTTTTCTTCATCATATGAGACTTGCATATTTATTTTTACAAAGAGCTATTCGAAGGACCATTTTGTCTCCTCGGTACCGCACCTCTGGGACCAATGGTCAAACAGGCAATGTTAGACTTGCACCAATCTGCAGATCTGTGCTTCTCCCCAAATACTATTTGCACCAGTATGTCACCTTTATTATTTAGATTACTTGATCTATGACACTATCCTAACTTACATCTGCTCAAAAAAAGGAGTACATAAAAAAAAAAAAGAGGAAGAGACTTTTCAATTAGGTAATTTGCTGGTGAAAATTTGGAACAAAAATTATAGGGCATATGTATACCTTGTTAGAAAAAGTGTATCACACTACAAATATACACTGTCAAAGGTGACTTAAAGCTGTACTGAATATTACTGAATTGGATGAAGGGAAAAGGCTAAGTGGGATATAAAAAAGAAGAATATTACCCATAAGACACATGAAGAAATCAATTGGATTTACTGATTGCTGACAAGGCCCAATTTGAAGTAGTACCTCCTGGATGTCATAGTTGAAGAAGGACATAAACCTGACAAGAAAGCCCAAAGATGACCAATCTAGAAAATATTACTTAGTTAAAAAAAAAAAAGCTGCTCTGTTTGGTGTGGTGTGGGTTGTTGGGTCTTTTTGTTTGTTTGGGCTTTGTTTGCTTGTTGTTTGGTGGGTTGGGTTTTGTTTATTTTTTTAATAGAAAGGACTAGACTGAGAATATCCAAGTATTTTAAAAAGTAATTATAGAAATGGAGGGAATTAGTTTTTCTACATTCACTACGGACAGTAAATTCATCCTACATCAAGGAAGATTAGGTTAGATACTAAATGAAATCCTCTTGCAATAAGCATAGTGAAACAAAATAAGAGACTGCAAACTTTCTAATAATTTAAACAGTGGCCAAACATAATGAGTGATATAAATGTAGTTAATCCTGCTTTTGAGAACATCAAAATGGACTACATGAACTTCTGATGCCTTTTTAAAAACTTTTTCCCTAAGACTACAGAAATTCAAATCATTTGTCCTTCCAGTCTAGGCAAAAACAAGGGAGGTGTATTCTCAAAAATGTCAGGTTTTATACCCGTATATCCCTTGGGTATACCTTAGATGGGGAGTTTTAGTCTTGTAAGACAAAAAGCTACCACAGAGATATGCCTTTAACAAAACTAGATTTAAAAACAAAACCAAGACTGACCTCAAACAAAGTTTTCTACAAGATCCTGATGGACGAAGGGAAAAAACTGAAGAACATCTCAGATAATTTTTTGCAGTATTGTCACATGCAGAATTCTGTAAGCAAATTCTGTTTCTTTTCCCCATCTAAAGTACAATTACACTGTTCTATAGTGATAAGACACAGAATGAACCAGCAAAAATTAGGTTTAAAATTCCAGTTTATCTGGTAACCATATCTTTAAGAGGCAGCTGCTGTATCTTTCCTCCTCTCTACTTGTGTCTTTGCTTTAATGGTCAACTGCTGCTTCTGTCTCTTTGAAACTCCCTGCAAGATTAAAATGGCTATGAAGACTGCTGGTACAACAGCACACAGCTTAACCACTGTACTGGCACACAAAAGAGCAAAAAGGGAATATCACTTTAGTTACAGTGCCATTTCCTATTTTATACTTTATTCAAGCATGGCTTGAATAGTCAGAGGTTCATTAGCAAATTTTAGGTAATGGTTTAAGAGTCAACCCTCCTACATTGTTCTTCACTAAAGAGATTACTCTTTTACGTGACATTTGCAGAGGCAGCAGTGGTATTGGCAGAACACTAAGTCACATTCAAGTAAGTTTTCTCTTGCAAGATACACATATCCTGTTCACACTTCTTCCTCTTTGCAGGACTGTGTTACATCCGAGGCCAGTACTTAGTAAACTATCACGAAACTGGTTCAAACAGCCGTAATCCAGTATATTTCTGGTGTGCTTCTGACAGGACACTAGTGGAGTTGAACTTCAATCTTTATAAGACCTTTTGCTTGTTAACAAAATCTGGTATCTTCTCACTAGTTGTACAGATTGAGAGGTACATTCTGCTCAGGAGGTTTGTATACCCTCCCTTTGTTTCAGCCTTAAAAATATTTGATTTGCCACCAAAGGATAATATTTACTTAAGTTGAATTATTTTGAGCAACTTCATTTGGGAAAAAAATCGCAAAGATAATTGAGTTAGGAATTGATTTACTAATAGGAAGGGAAAGAATATTCGTGCAAGTGGAATGGAGCTAATGAGTATCAATGGGAGGAAGAAGAAGTTACTTGAACAAATTTATGAAGACACTTCTGTTGCAAGAGAATCAAAAAACCATATTAACTTCGGCTACCCATTTTTAGAATTAAATGAATGAAAAAACATATTGACAGTACAGGAAAACTGTAGCTATTACAGTTTTCCTCTGAGCCTTGCTCATCACTTCTAACTTCCTGATGATGGAAATGGAGGAAAATCCTATAAAGTTCTCAGGATATAATTAAATGTGTTACATTTAGGATCCAGCACTATAGCTGGTGAATACTCTTTACACTGGGAGGCTATGTAGTATTTCTTTCAAAACAAATACTCTATTTGGGTTGTGATTTAAAAAACACCCAGCANGCCTTTGTTTCCATTCTGAACTAGCTACTATTCTAACTGATAGTGACAGAATCAACAACATAAGATAATTAAAATTTGTTGAACTTCTATTTACATGAAGACACCTTGGACCAAGTTGGTTACCTCTCAGACTACATGAGTTTTCATTTTTGGATTGGGAGAGGAGGAGGCTATTTAGTCTGAACTCTAAGGTAACTAAAGGCATAATTCCACAACTGCTGAAGTTGCTATTCCTCAGTGACCTAAGCCAACTGCATTCCTGCATTCCCCTCTGCTTTATTTTGCTCTCATCTGCTTTAGTGGTCATCGGACCCACAGCTGAGTTGGTTTAGTCCACTAATCCAAGAGAAAGCCCCTTACTTTATCGTGAGGTTGGTTTTCTGTTAACTTAGACTGTGTTCCATGGCAGCCTAAGCTGAGCTAAGTCTATATGAGCTACTGCTGCAATCCCACCTCTTCCAAGGCACAAATGCACAACCGTCTGAAATCGCTGTACAAGGGCTTGTGCAGCTGCATGGTTGAACCAGATTAGAAAACTGAGCAGAGTTAAAATGAGAAGGAAAAGGGTTAGTTTGAGCCACGTTGATTCCATTATCTGGTTCACCAGACAGCCACCCAAAAAAGGGACAGGAATAATCATGACTCGCTTTTACTGAATCATAGGATACCAGGTTGGAAGGGACCTCAAGGATCATCTGGTCCAACGTTTCATGGCAAAAGCACTTTCTAGACAAGATGGCCCAGCACTCTGTCCAGCCAAATCTTAAAAGTGGCCAATGTTGGGGAATCTACCATTTCCCTGGGGAAATTATTCCAATGGCTGATTGTTCTCATTGTGAAAAATTTTCCTCTTGTGTCCAATCAGAATCTCCCCAGGAGTAACTTATACCCATTACCCCTCGTCTTTTCCATGTGACTCCTTGTAAAAAGGGAGTCTCCTTCTTCTTTGTAGCCACCCTTTAAATACTGCAACATGATGATAAGGTCTCCCCTAAGCCTTCTTTTCCTCAAGGCTGAACAAACCCAGTTCTCTCAGCCTATCCTCATATGGCAGGCTTCCCAGTCCTCTGATCATCTTTGTGGCCCTTCTCTGGACACTCTCCAGCCTGTCCACATCTTTTTCTGTATAGCGGGATTTCAGGTGTGGCCTGACAAGTGCCGAGTAGAGTGGGATGACGACTTTATCTCTGCTGGTGATGCCCTTGTTGATGCAACCCAGCATCCTCTTGGCTTTCTTTGCCGCAGCAGCATACTGTTCACTCATATTGAGCTTGCTGTCCACCAGGACCCCCAGGTCCCTTTCCACAGAGCTGCTACCCAGCAAGGTAGATCCCAGCCCGTGGCGCACTCCTGGGTTATGCTTCCCCGGGAGCAGGACCTTAACATCTGTCCTTGTTGAACTTCATAAGGTTCTTGTTAGCCCACTGTTCCAGCCTATCCAGGTCTTCCTGCAGGGTGGCTCTCCTTTCTCAAGTGTCCACTTCCCACTCAGTTTGGTATCATTGGGAAACATACTGGTAGGACCAATGTAATTTACTTTTTTCCCCCTGCAATTATGGCCTAAGCAAAACTTACCATCCTCACAAATGATGTCAGGCTATAGAAAATAAGAGTCTCTTCACAACCCTGAACAATGAGTTACTCAAGGACAATAACTTTGTTTTAGGGGAGAAAAAGCACTGGATACTACATATTCTGGAGGAGGAACCGCAGCAATAGGAAGGATACTGGGCTGCTTCTACAAGGTTCTGACTCAATTCCAAACGACAGCCAAGAGGAAATTGTTCAAGGAAACAGAGGTGGTAAACACCATGTTAATACCTAGCTATCAAAAGAAATACACAGATAAGAAAAAAAATCCTTATCTGGATAAGTGAAACATGTATGGTCTATCATGTGGCTTCCTTAAAGAATTCCTAAGACTGAAGCACAGCAAAAGATAGTATTCTACCTTCCACACTGAGAAACTGATAATATTTACTCCTTCTAGTACAGGAAAAACTGATTAAAAGTGGAATTGGCAAACATCTGCCTGTGACTGGATTTCCTAATATTTGCATGGCCACTGAAGCGCACAGACTCAACAGTGCCAGGTTTTCCTTCAGCCAATATTGTATACTCAAAAGGTTTTCTAAGTGGGGGTAGGGGGAGAAATCAGTAGGTATCTGTTGAGTTCAGAAAGCTGTACAATACAGAAAATCATTAGTTACCTTAAAAGGAATATATTTTTAAAATAGCATCCGATACAAAAACATATTTCCCAGGGCAGAGTGCAGAAGCTCATTTCAAGTATTGGCACACTATTTTAACCGAGCCCAGTGTAAAAGCTAACATGTATACCACCAAACTCACTCCTGCCTGTGGCCTTATTACATAGGTCACACATGTCATTTTCAAGAAACGGAGCGTAAAAAATTACATTTAAGAGTAAAAACTTGAGAGCATGCTAGTTATCCAAACACTGACTTATATTTACATGTATAAATACTGCATTCAATGTTTGGTCAGTAGAGGTCTTATGAAGTTTAGTGCAGCAGCAAAAATGTTTAGGTCTGATTATAATGAAGACCTGTGCAATGGAACAAAATGTTTGCTTTGTAAATAAGGGCATAATAAAAGACATTTTAAGAGAGATCTAAACTCTGAAGAGAGAGGTTAGAATCTAGAAAATAAGACAATACTACGTTTTAAATCTTATTTTTATGGATTCTATCCAAGCTTCAGTGGAAACAAGTTTGGTAGGAAATGCTGCCAGTGACAGATGTAGAGCATTCTTCTAACACTTTCAGCTGCTGACTAATGAGTAGGTGTTTGATAGGGCAGCTGAAATGAAAAACGGCTCATTAATCCAAGCCTATGATTTCATGTAGAGCTAGCTACAGAAAAAAAATTCACACACTCAAGCAAAGTATTTTTCTCTATAACCTTTTTTTTTTTGGTAGTTATTCACTCACTATCATTTTTCTTAATCTTTAAAATGTTGCAAAATAATTCAGACTGGATAATTGCTAAATACTTTAGTATTAATGATTTGATAATCATTAAATATTCAAATATTTACTCATTTGATAGATCAATATTTTCCTGTATGAACACCAAACAATTGCCACTTTTTGCTTTAAGAAATGTATATGCTTACCACACGTTTTAATAATTCTTCTAAACATTTAGAAGAAAATTAAATATAGGGAAGTCTGTTCATGCAACACTATGATAATGTTTTAAAGATCAAAGTTCAAAACCAAAGTTACTAAATTCACATGGCAAAGAAAGTCTCCACAGTTCTTTCACATGATACAATACATACACTCACTGATACCTAAGCATACTGATGTAGGAAAGAGCAAGCTTCTGCAGCATTTTCCTCTATGGACTTTTTGTTTCAATAAATTCAATAAAATATTGGGCTGCCAAAAATACTGTAAAAGCATGAACGCAGCCAGGACCAGAAGGATAGCACTTAGCATACTGAGTTAGTCTAATGTAGTTCGCACACAAGGGAGAAGAGCATCATCTGTTTCACAAAACTGTATTCATCGATGTTTTCTATGAGAATTAATTTGTTTTGCCTTTTAAATGCATTACGTCTTAGGGCAAATTATCTTTTATAGTAGCATTATCTTGTTTAATCTACCATCTTACTTTGCATAAAATACTTTTAGCTAAACAGTGATGCTACCACCTTGCAGCTGGGCAAAATTGCTTGATTGCCATGCACACACACAAGAAGCAAGATTAAACTGGAAGGGCCGAAGTACTGCACCTTTGTGCTCTACCTAATTTACAACTGGCAGGAGTAGGTTTCTGTGATGACAGTGACATTAAACATCGAGATCTCCAGTCTCAACAGCTTAAAAGAAAAGTGCTCCTCAAAACCCCGAAGTAGTCCATTATCACTATGATTCCCGTAAATTCAATTATATTGCATATATCCAGTCAGTCTCTTCTGTATCACGAAAATAGATGGTTGTTTTAAATGAACAGGTAACACATGCTGCTTGAGTTTCAACTTACCCTGATACGAGTTTGTGAAAATTACCAAGAAATATAGTTAAATTTCTCTGCAGCACAGAAAACAATACTTTTTTTTTTAATTTACCCTTATATTAGTTTTGCTTACTCATCTGTACTCTACAGTTGAAAGACACACACAACAACCTTCCATTTCTGACCTCTTGAGAAATTCTCACTTTTTCTTTCTTCCTCATGGTTACAACAGTTTTATCAATGAAAATTTGGTCCAATTGTTTTTTTTAAGTATCAGAATCTTAAACTGGAATCACCTCTTCTGCAATCTTGATTCATCACACTTTAATATTGTACAGATGATGAAAACAGAGCTATCTCCTAGACAGCCATTTATGACTTTAAAACATTAGGAAAGCTTTAATAACGCTTGCCTCCCTATCAGGGTCCTGTATCACAGGCAGACAAGTTGAGACACCACCCTGACATTCTCCTCTTGCACAGAACACTCTCAGAATTTGGGATAGCTCTAAAGTCTCTGCTTGGGGGGAAAAAAACCCCCACCACCACGTACTTTGCATGAAATGTGCTCAGAAAAATGGCACCCTTACAACCTGTCATGTTTATTATTGCCTTTTTTTTACCCCTCTTTTTTTTATTTTTAAATAGGTACAACTGATAGTACTTTTAATGTTGAAATCATGCTAAGTCAGAAACAGACATCTCCACCAGAAGGTCAAAACCAGGGCTGATCAACATGCACGGCAAGATCTTCAACAATGAAATACCAGAATCTGTTTAATTATATCACATGCAGTTATTCTACATTAAGAATACAGCACAGTATTCCATATCCTATACTTCTCAGCACTAAAAGTTAGTCTAGATGTCCACATCTGTCAAAGTGGCTCATTCTTCCCACCTCAATACATACCTTTATAAGAATATTGTATCCACATTTTCGAGATCAAAAATCCAACTCCAAGAGATAAACAGTAATTCTATAAATAAATTAGGAACTGTATTTGAAAATAAAAGCTGAATTGCAATCTCCGTCTTTATGATTACATAAAACAATGTTCACTTTTATCTAAAAAAGAAAACAAAAACCCAACCCCAAACCCATGACACTGGCATCATAGGAGTCCTCTATAAGGCTATAAAATGATTTCTATCCAGCTTGAAAAACCATATACAGAAATGCTACAAAAAAGCATATTTTTGAATCATGCCCAAATTTACATATGCATGACTAACACATGTTCATTGGGAAATTTTGCAACACTTCAGAATATTAAGGAGCACTGACTTTTTTATTTTTTCAGATTTGTTATTCTAGGACTGACAGAGAACATTATCTTTTAATGAATATTACTTGCAGGTTAAAGCTAGATTTGTGACACTGTTGTATTTGACAGCACATAAAACCTTTTATCCCAGTCAGGGCATCTTAATATTTTATTTACAAATTCACACTCCAACA
The DNA here is from genome assembly GCA_013389945.1 of Fregata magnificens. Lineage (NCBI taxonomy): Eukaryota > Metazoa > Chordata > Aves > Suliformes > Fregatidae > Fregata > Fregata magnificens. Next base: position 19,918 of record WAAD01001403.1, read on the forward strand.
TTCTCTGATGTATTGTAGGGATTCAGACCACATCCTTAAAAATCTCACCCCTTTGTACAACAGTCATCTCTAAACGCTGCACATTTACAGCATTTACTAAAATCAGTACATCCTTGCAAAATAACATGTACAAATACAAGTACACTCACCCATTTGTACTGTTAAAAATCTCTTGTAGCATATAAACTAAATGTACATAGTGGGCAAGGGAGCATCTTAGAAATACATAATTAGCAAGACTGTACCATGGGGAAAAAACCTGTCAGCCTGTAATGGAATTACTACTAAAATGATAAATTCTTATAACTATAAATTATCATTTTTTTATAACATGCACATTTTGAATCATTAAACTTTACTTTTCTGTATTAATAGTGTTGAGTAGAAGTGAAACATTAACATTTAGGTTGCCAGTTAACCAGTTATGAAATGCCACACTACTGGCTGTTCTATTTTTTTTGTTCCTTTTTGATCTTGGTCAATTATTTAGTGAGCCCATCACAGCAGCAACCTCAGTCCTGCAGATGCTGACACTCGCATACTACTCTCATTTGGTAAGGGACAACTATATTCTCAGTAAAATCAGAGGAAAAATAGATTTTTTTTTTTTTAAATTAAAAAAAAGTTCCAAAAAACATTCCAGAGAAAATTCAGAAAACATTAAGTCTGATCTCCTAATGGTTTAGATAGGAAACTAAGCTTACAGAATTTACAAATGTTAGTTTGGTAAAGTTTTCTTAATATGCATTTAAGAGAAGGAAAAAAAAAAGGCAGCTAGATCTGGAAGTAAATGCAATTACCTCATTTTAAAAAAAAAAAAAGAAGAAAAAAAGAAAAAGATATCCTTCCTTTCCCTCAGCATTAAAACCAGGCCATTTCTTTGTTTAAAGTTTTAGAGATTTGATCTGTATGATGGTCTTTGGATACTAACTCCATGAGAGCTGC
>WAAD01001404.1:2622-30460 GCA_013389945.1 Fregata magnificens
TTATAATAACAAAATATGCAGGAGTTTCTCAAATTCAAAGGTGGTTCCATTTGCATTTTGTAATTCTGGAATTTCAAAGTTTAGATATCAGCTGAAAGTTAAAAATTCTGTTCAGAAAAATAAAAATAAAATTTTTCAGATCATTTTATGTGTTAAATCATTAAAGAGTTACTATAATTTTGAAGCTTACCTCACCTTTCTTTGATCTCATCCACCTTTCTTGTACATTGTAGCACCCCTGCAAAGCCATCACATTAATGACTGAAAAATTGAGGGCAGTCTGCTGCAATAAAAACCAAAAAGGTTTGACCAAAAGATCATTTTTATTAACTGTCTTGGTCAGAAATAAAGGTATATGTATAAAATATCAAACTGCATGATCTAAAAAGCTCTCAGTTCTGAAACAAACAGAAAAATAAACACAAAATAAGCAGCTTAATAAGACAGTATTTAGGCCTAAACATTTTAATTGCAAATGCTGTTTCTACAGTTCATTCAGAGCAGTGCAGTGACAAGAGCTAACTCATTAAGCTTCAATGCAAACTGTTACTAATTTGGGTGCACCTCTAAAACTGTTTCAAAATTGTGTATGCTATGTAGCTATGATTTGGCATTAACACCCAATGAAGATATAATACTCAGAGTCATCTACTCAAATAACTACATAAAAGAGTTATAAAAGTACTAATCAAGCAGTTGTAATCAAGCTGTATCTGAAAACTTAAGGTGGAAGCATACTTCAGTTCAGTGGAAGTTTTCTTGCCCACCAATTCAAGCCATTGACAACTGTTTGGACCATCTCTCAGCTTTAAACTAGGTTGGATCAATATGAAATATACAACCTAGCTCTGACGTGTTCATATTAAAGTAGTTGATTCCTTTAAAACTGCAAATTGAAAAACCAATGCGAAAAGTAAATCTTTAAGATGAATCTTTCAAAGCGCTGTAAGCTCCCAAGGCCTGATGATCAGTCTGATGGGCAGTTTCAGAGGAACAGGTCTGTGTACGATACAAGCTCTTGTCACTTTTTCATAGAACCGTACAAAAGTGCATACAGCTGCTTTCATATGGTTTCATTAAATTTTATCCCTTACTGATTATCAAAACTTAGTGGTGAGTGTTTCCAAGAGTTCATCTGAAAAACCATAGATTTTATGGTCAAGAAAATTGATATTTCCTTAGGGAAAATTAAAAAATCAGCTTTGAATTGTCTTGCAAGGTAGAAATTTTACTACTTTTTGAACTTTTTTGGGAAAAGTCTTAAGACCTTAAACTGCTTGTGCTATTCCAGAGAAACTAGGTTAGCATCAGAATTATTACATGCATATCACATTCTCACTATAATGTGAGGTAGTCTTCTGGGTTGTGCAAGTTATAAACCTTGGCTATGACTGTCACTGGAGCAATGTGGTTTTGAAATGAACTGAGAGTCTTTGGTAATTAAGTGACTTCTTTAAATGTCTGAATTTTAATTAGAATGATTTGGCTGAACTAACATTAGCAGTCCCATGATTCCACTGGCAGAACAACTTGATTGGTGATAAATTTGGATCTGTGTTTAAGAATCCCTAGTTTCATGTTTATTAGCAAAGTGCACCTACCCAAACTAGCATGGATAAAATTTTGTCTTGGTAATAACTGTGAAATAAGATGGTGGAATCTAATGAATTGATTTGTTATCTCTTGACAGTTGTAACATTTTGTGCTGTGCTCATGCTATTTTACAGTAAAAGCTCTGTCAGTTAATCGTCATCTTTGTTTTCTGTATCTTTTTTAACCTTTTTTTCTTTATTTCTGTCCTTTCCCCCCCCCCCCCTTTTTTTTAATCTCAAATGTTAATAATGACTGTACAGACTATACTTTAACCTAAGGAATCCTAATCTAAAGAACAAGAAAATAACAGTGGGGATTGGTAAATAAGGCTATTTAATTATCATGTCTTTTATCTTTCTCCTGGTCTTTCTTGCTTTTTCACCTTGATCTATCATGGAAGTCCATGTTGAATCAACCAAACAGAGACATTAAAAAACCCAAGCATTTGTCATAAATAAAGATACAATGCATTGTCCTTTGTACGGACCTGGTTTTCATATAGCATAACAAATGGCCTTCCTGAATATATGTTGGATAGAAACATTTGGAAATTAGGGGTCACTGACTCAGACATTGTTGTGAGGATGTCATATTGTTAGACAATTTCTAGTCTGCATAGGAATAATGAGTACAGTTGAACACTAGATGAAGAAAAAGTATTTCCAGATGTTATATGAAGTCACATGTGTTTGTTTTCTAAACCGTATGTAAAAATTAAGTGGAAAAATGTTGAGGGTTTTTTTCAGTAAATTAGTTAGGTAGATGGTAGCTGGATCATACGTAATGCGTTTCTGATAGTTTAGGCAGAAAGCTTTACAACCCAGAAAGGATGTAAGGTTTATGGTGGATGTGAGGAAGTCCAAAAATGGACTTAATTTCTACACTTTATACAACTGTTTTTTAATAATTTACTTTCTGTATGACAGTCATGTTGTGAAAATTTACACCTATGTGCGCATGCAGCCTCCACCTCGATCCTGAACTTATGCTTAACAGGGCGTTGGAGACTTTCTGGGCTGTTAATACACTCTTGTTCACTTTCTGTTATGTTGGATTGGAATAACTGTCTAGAGCTTAAGGAAAATGAGAATTGACACAAAGCTTTACCTGTCTGCAAGGAAAAATAATTTTAAATGAATATGGAGGTCAGTGGAAAATTATTAATTTTATGCTCCAGTTACTTTTATTATTCAAATATAATACCGCTGCCACTGCAGCTATATACGAAGGAAAAAAGTGCATATCCATTTTTCTTCCAAAGTTGACTTTTTTTTAACCTCAATCTTTGTTTTACATATAAATTAAAATTCAGTTCTTTTGTTATCCATAGTTTAGATTCTTTCACTCATGCAATACTATATGTGTGGCATTTTTCACGGCAAGGCACTTCAGAGACTTACATTTATTATCACTCCTTGTTCACATGCACATTGCATGCTTAAGCATGAGAGGTTTTGAATAAAGAGCCTAAAATAATACACATTACCCAAAAGGAAGCGAAGACCACTCCCTTCAGAGCAAAGTTGTGGTTGACGGGTCTGGGAAGGGGTAATCTGTGAGTACTCACAGTTTGCACTGGCTTTGTGCTGTGACACACATCCTATGGCAACACGCATCCCTTCATGGGACAACATTAACAGGATTTCCCCTGGTGTCATGACTGCCCTGGAGAGTGGCCAGGAAAGGGGAGAACGTGCTTGGGCAAAGGCACCATGGGAGGAGGAGATCTGCGCTCAGGCTATTGACTCCCATGCAATGAAGTAGGGCTGAATCTAGCCTGGAGATTAAAAGAGACAATCATTAGGCCAGGAGAGAAACACAGGAGGGGCTTTGTTTTAAAATGAACAAAATTAAGCAGAATGTTTTGTAATGTTTTCCATCGGTATTCATTACTATCGCGTAATCGTCCAGACTCCAAAGATGTTTTGATTCATTACCAAAAGGAGTAAAAAGCCTAGCTATAGACAACCTTATCAAAATCATAACTGGGCAAAAATGTACCACCTAATAACATGTATCCTACCTGCAAAACTCTTTATCTCTGAGAGGCTTGCTGTTTCTGGACTGAGAGACCAAGTCATCTGCAAACTAAATACATTTAATGAAATATTCCCACTCTAAATACCACACAACACAAGATAAAAGTATTATAGGTTATTAGTTAATCTGCTTCTCCTTTGGCAGAAAATTATTGCAGTTCTCAATGAGCAGTAAATGTTGAAAACAACTCAGAATTAGAATACAACAATGTTACATGATAAACTTCAAAGAAATGTGAAACATCAAAATGAAGAAGTTTAAACCTGTTAGGTGTAGTCTGTATGTTTCATTTCCGTGACAGATTTAGTGAGTACAAAAAAGCGATTTAACCTAACCCTTCTGATGATCAGAGTTTCTGGCAAAGTAGCTGTAAAGTTGACCTTTAAAAATATGCACCGATTACCAGGTTTCTCAGTTTATTTTGTTGATACTCAGAAGCCACTGCTTGCCCATATTTCTTCTTCTGCCAAGACTCCATCCTTTTCTTTTTGTTTCAGAACTTTCTCTTTGTGCTGATTCCCCTTTCCTGGGAAATAGCAAATTACTTAAAAACATATTTACAAGCATGTCAGTTCAGCAATGTTCTAGTTATATGTGCTAAATATCAAGCTCACAGTTAAAGTACATTGGAGTTTTAAGAATGTCTTTAAAAAGTAGGATTTAAGCTTGTGCTTTAAAAAGCACTTAAGTGCTTTGCAGTATAAGAAGGCTTTTCCATATCAGGGTTGCAGGGATCAACCTGCAGTTAAATCTTTCCTCTTGCACAGAAAGGTATTGTGGAACGTAACTCCAATATGCCTTGCACCTGCCAGCTGACCCAAATTCATAAGACCCCAACAGAGAGAACCGTTATATAAGAACCTGCTTCCAGAGAAGTGGAAAACACCACACTACTCATATTTCTCTGACCTTAAGTTTGGATATTTACTTGAAGGTACTATAAATTTATTTCTCCTTGCAGTATGAAAAGATAAGGAGGATTTAGCCTTTAATTTGTAACAAAAGTGCTTCTAGAGAATAAAATTCTTTGCAGGATTACAAAGATTTTAACCAGCTACCATGCATAACAATATTACTCTTCTCTTTCCTGATCATTTACCTTGGTGACAGCCAGCACATACATTGCTGTGACAATCTGGCACTAATTTAAAAAACATAGCAACACGATACAGTATGCCTAATAGCTATCTTAAGCAGGCACCTGCAGCTACAAATCATCTGAAAAAAAATCAACTACACAAATACACCTTGAACCACACTCACCAAACTTACACTATCTTGAACTGACAAGAGGAGTAACTTCCAAATGCTGAAAGAGACCATGTTATCTATTAGTTATGGAAAGTTCAACCCTAATGGGCAAAGGCAAGACTTTAGCTATTTTTACTGCAGTGATGGACTACAGGGCCAGAGCAATCCTTCAGCTAACAAGATCCTCGTTCTATTAGGATGTTCTCATGCTTTGTAAGCTGGTAGTCAGAGATTAGACACCAAATATGGAGCAAGAACTGTCAAAGTGAAGTCCAAAAATATCCCTCGTTGCCTGACAATATTCTGTAAAGATTAAAAAGTGCACTCATTTGTTCTGTATTTCATGCGGCTTATTACTGCCTTTGTCTCCTCCTGGTAGAGTCAGATTTGTGAAGGACATGGATTTACTTGTCCTTTGTTTTTGCTATGGCCAATGTGTTGCTTTTTGACTTTACATTACTGTGTACACTGGATTTCATATCCTCTGTCAGGGAACGGAGCCATATTTTGCTAGATAATGCAGAAACAAAAAATATAAGGAGGAGTTTGCAAGTTAAGGCTTTGATTTTACTATTTGTCTTTCAAATCTAACTCTTTCACAAAGGGGAACAAGTTATAAATTATGAAGGTGTCAGGTGGAATATGATGTATAAATGACAAAAGCAAGACAAACAAAAGCAACTAAAGTAATGGGATGAACAAAGGTAAGAGGAAGATACTATCAGAAAGCAAAGAGTTTAATAGGAAAGCAGAGTTCCCTGCTTGCCCAATTAATCCCAGATCTAATTTTCCAATGCTGTGTCTCTTTTTTTTTTTTTTTTACAAAGAATGAGGAAGAAAATTGCTATATGCTCAAGAAATCTCCTCTACAAAATGAACAATCAAACCATTTCAAGAGTTTTGCTTTTTTTTTTTTTTTTTTTAAGTTTAGAAGACCATGCTGTGAAATCGTTCTGTTAGAATCAAAAATGGATTTCGCTCTGAAACCTGTACAAAGTTGAATCGCACCCCTGGAGATCTGCCAAACTACCTGAAAATAATTTGAACAACCAGTGATCCATGTTGTGTGACCTTTACCTCCTCACTCTCTGCCTGCTTTTGTCCATGGCTTGCATTTTTTCTTTGATTGGGTGGTTGCTGCTTGAATAAGGAAGGATGACTAATTGTTTAAAAATATTTTGAACATCTTTTGAAGCATTCCATTATGGCAGGTTTTATCAATGCTGCAATGCTTCACTTTGTCTACTCTCTTATGTTAATGGCAGGGGAGCTGAATAGGCTACGTGTTCAATGCAGTGTGAAGGGTACTTGATGCACAGTTCCTATTAATAATAATAATAAAAAAGTGCGGCTAATTTCCTGTACTATGATAATATTAATATTTTGTAGTTTTCTTACTTCTTTGCAAACATTAGCTGTTAATCCACACAAGAGCCTTGGGAGGCAGTTTTGCCTTTCTATAGTACTGAAAACCTGCAAATCCAGATTTTGGTCTCTAATAAATCTGGCCTGATTTTGAGAGGTTTTCAGCACAAAGGAGTGTCTGTCAGTAGAAGTGAATTGTAGTTGTCTCTGAACTCAGGTTGTTTTATTGGAATCCCCAAGTATGGATTTAGAAGCATAAGTATGTGCACTGTGGAGAGGAGAGGGAAAAAAAGCAACCTAAATATCTGAGTATAAATATTTGAATTCCCTCCATCCCTGTGTTCTGCTCAGCCCTCTGAGCTCCATATATTTCCAACTTAATGCTTAAAAATAATTCTTTCGCCATGAGGGAAAACTGAGAGTGAAAGAAATAGTTGCTCTTTTTTTTCCTGCTGTTGGTATCCACGTAGAGTGGGCAAGTATCCAAAAACTTAAAAATGCATATGTCCATTTTTCAGAAATGGCTAGAGATTGTCATTGCTTTGAAAGATAATTGTTTTGATCTCAGTAGGGGGAAAAAAGGAGAAAAAAATGGGAAAGCTCTGTGTGAGGAGTGAAAGGTTGCCTGTGAAACCCAGACAGCAGCAGCAGCAGCAGATTGCTACAGCTTCTAACTGTGTACCACCCACCACCACATTGTCAGCAGTCTTGACACAACTCAGCATTTTTTCCATAAGGGTGTTCACATTCGTAGCACAAATGTTCTTAAATTAAACTAAACTGCAGATAGAGGCTATTATCAGAAGAAAACAGTGATTTTTGAACAAAATGAGGCATTGTAGAGGGTCCCATCTTAAATTGGTGAGCACCTATTTTCTGGAAACCAGGTATCCAGTTGGGTATCAGACAGGAAAGCATACAGCTGCAGAGCAATGTAAGAAGAGCTGTGCCAGACCATGTCAAAGATGTAGAATTACCAGTTCTTAAAAATCTTAGCCTAATTGGTATTTTATTAGTATTCCTAGTAATACCAATAAAATACAAAATGTGTTTTTTTCTGCTGCTGAATAACTTTATAAAATGCATATAAAATTTACGATCAGGCTCAGTCTGCCTGATCACTTTTGGATTTGACTATGCAGGTATTGGCTATAGTCACATTTTCAGGTCCTTATCTTTAACTGAAGTGGTAAAGAAAGGACATAATTAACCAGTTGCAGATTGCTCAGTTGAAGAATTCTTCAGAGCATCTCCCAGCCAAGCACATGGTTCTAGGCCAGTTCAGTCAAAAGCTGAACTCCGCTTTTTCATTTGTTTTAAGCACTCTTTACTTTAGTTCCCCACTGAGTTTCTGAAAACCCCCAGTCTCTTCTCTAGTGGATGAGATACAACAACTTTGTTTTTAGCTCACTGATTGCATCAGCCCTTGTATCTTATCTCCATAGTGAAGGAAGGGGTGGATTTGCAAGGTTTTAAGAAACGTATTTTGCGGGACATTAGTGTACAGGAGGATGTAAGGTCTCTTTGTTGTTTCTGTTACATTTACCTACCTTTTGTCAAATCTAAGCTGTAAATCTCACAAAGACAAGATCCAGTTTGAGACTGTGATTATAAAGCCTCCAATTAGTTCGCTCCAAGTAATAACCACTAAATGTTCCAGGCAGTGTAGGGTGACTTGCATATAAGTGCAGTAAATTCATCTGGAAAACTTTGAGGGGCATGTATTGGACAGTTTGGAGAGCTGGGCCGAGGGAAACCTAATGAAATTCAACAAGAGCAAGTGTAAGGTCCTGCACCTGGGGAGGAACAACCCCACGCACCAGTACAGGTTGGGGGTTGACCTGCTGGAAAGTAGCTCTGCTGAGAAGGACCTGGGAGTGCTGGTGGACAGCAAGTTGACCATGAGCCAGCACTGTGCCCTTGTGGCCAAGAAGGCCAACGGGATCCTGGGGTGCATCAAAAAGAGTGTGGCCAGCAGGTCGAGGGAAGTTATCCTCCCCCTCTACTCCACCCTAGTGAGGCCACATCTGGAGTACTGTGTCCAGTTCTGGGCTCCCCAGTTCAAGAAGGACAGGGAACTGCTGGAGCAAGTCCAGCGAAGAGCCACAAAGATGATCAGGGGACTGGAGCACCCCTCTTATGAGGAAAGGCTGAGAGACCTGGGTCTGTTCAGCCTGGAGAAGAGAAGACTGAGGGGGGATCTTGTTACTGCTTATAAATATCTGAAGGGCGGGTGTCAAGAGGATGGGGCCAGACTCTTCTCAGTGGTGCCCAATGACAGGACAAGGGGCAATGGGCACAAATTGGAACACAGGAAGTTCCAGCTGAACATGAGAAAAAACTTCTTTACTGTGAGGGTGACAGAGCATTGGAACAGGCTGCCCAGAGAGGTTGTGGAATCTCCTTCTCTGGAAATATTCAAAACCCGCCTGGACACAGTCCTGTGTAGTCTGCTCTAGGTCAACCTGCTCAAGCAGGGGGATTGGACAAGATGATCTCCAGAGGTCCCTTCCAACCCCAACCATTCTGTGATTCTGTGATTCTGTGATTGAACACCAGCAGGGAGGACAGGTTTATTTGGCTGACAGTATAAGTTCTTCACTGATATTATGTGATACTCAACAAAAATCTAAGCCCAAATCTCCCAAGTGCAACTTTTGGGGGAGCTCTCTCGGTCTGGCCCACAGCCCCAGCTGGGCAGAAAGGGTGAGGAATTTATATCCCAGTGATATTTCAGGATGACAGCAAAACAAGGAAGGAAATTTCAAAGACAGACCACAAAGCACCTCTGCTTTGATAAAAGGTCTCACTGGGCACCACTACCAGCATGGATGTAACATGTGGCAGGGTGGGACCATTTAATTCTAGTGAACGAGATGTGCAAAAGGAAATCAGTTATGGAAGATGATGTGAGACAATGGTATTTGGTCTGGGGAGTCACTGGCAAGGACAAATACCCATAATTTTAGTTTCTCACTACCTGGTTACATGTGATGGGTATAAGCTGGTAAAACAGTATGGACAAAGCTGATGTGCAGAAAAATCAGGGATGCAAGAGAATGTGATCAGTAAAAGTGGGTCCAAAGTTGTGCCATATCGGGCACAAAAAGGTGCACTTCAAAGGGGAATTTACCTTACTTGCCTTCTTCCTACAGCCCTTTGCACGCAGCAGAAGAGCACAGGTGGCAATGTTCTTAGTGGTAGTGGTCCAGCAGACTTCCCCCACCTGTCCAAATCCATACTGGCTCTCTGTGCGAGATATTCAGGTTGATACCGATTTCAGCAGCAGTATGTGGGTGTCAAAAAAATGGAGAGTGGAAGCTCCTAGTATGAGCAAGGCGGGCCTGACTGTCAATATCAGATGATGGGAACAATCATGATTGGTAGAGAGGGAATAGTAATCAGACAGCTGATTAAGGAGAGAAATAATTATGGAGAGAACTGATTAAGGGAAAGGAAGCCAGCACTCATCAAGGGTTGCATGAGAGACAAGTTACTACAAGATACCTAAACTGCCAAAAGAAATGTGGGTGTAATTGTCTCCTCTAGCTTCAAGATATGTTGATAGGGCAAAATGCAGCACAGAGTGGGTGTTTGGGAAAACTGAAAGTTGAGCAAGAGAAAAAAGCAAAGAGGCAAAGGATGGCAGAGAGCTCTCTGAGGCAGAGCAGTAAGTGAGCAACGAGCAGGAGGTAAGGCTGGACATGGAGACAAAGAGCAACACACAGACAAAGGGGAGCAAAGTGGAGGATGGAGGAAACATCCCAGCGCAGAAGAAATGAGGCGGTCCAGCTGAAATAGTTGGAAATTCTTTTTGAAGGATTAAGGGTTCAGGGGAATTAGGTTGTTTGGCTCAGGCAAGACCAGGCTGTTAAAGTGCCATTGCTAACTGCAAAGGTCTGCAGAGGCTCCTTATTGCCTGATCAGATGTTTTCAAATGAAAAGTTGGTCTAAAGAAAAATAATATGTAATGAATGTGGTGAGAAATTAAAAGTTATACATTTGTAATTTCTTCCTTTTAACTTCAGCTTTATTCCCTAGATAAATGCCCAGGGATTCTGTTGTATGGAGTGCTCTCTCACTGTAGGTCAGACTGAGAAATGTGTTTACTTTTCTAATAATGTATTTTTAGAGTGTTTTCCCATGATGGGGGGAAAAAAACTCTATTGTCATAAAAGTCCTATGAAGGTTGACGCCACTCTGCTACCCATTACTTTGCCTTCTTTTTTTCATCTTCTGCATAGCGTGTCTCTAAGTAACACTATTTCTCCTTTAGACCTCCGTATATAGCATCAAAGAATTAAGATCAGGGTATATTTGTCTCCCTTGTGCACTATCACGCCAAACTGTTGGAGACTGCTATCATGTTTGCAGAACCTTACAGCTAAATTACAGCAAATACCAATGGGATTTCACATTATGTTGTATTAAAGATCAAATGTGTTTATCATGATCAACATATTAATATGGAAAACTAAAGGAATTGATAAAAATTTATAATTTATTACAACATTTTGTCAAATATTACATTTTGCTTTTTTTTCCATTGTTTTTGTTGTGGTTTTTTTAATAGGAGTACATTGGTTTTAACATGTTTGGATGGTTATAATATTGGTTGTTTATGATAATACAATATTATAACCATCTCAGTTTATTTTGATGTGCAGTATTTTGGGGAATGTTAACCAAACTAATAATGGTGGTGCACCTCAAAATGAACAATACAGAAACCAAGCAAGTATTCAACAGCATTTTGTTCACAGTTGGTATTGTAATTCAAAGACCATGTTCATCCCTCCCTTGCACTGATATAAATTAGGAGTGGCTTATTTTAAATCTGTGGGTATATATATATATATATCTCTATATATATCTCTGCAATGATCATTTATTATAACATCCATGCAGGTCTTACCTTTATTCTTGATTAATTTTTACTGCAAAGTGATGTGCTATTATTTTGCTATCATCTACTGTAATTATAATATCTTATAGTGAAAAATACTACACAAAGTTTCAGGAAAGCACTGCCTTTGTTTTCTCTCTCATTTTTGTATTATATACTGCGCAAGACAACCCCAGCAAAACTCGTTTGGAGGGGAAAAAAAAGGTCTGTTGTTAGGGTGTACAACTATAAAAGGAGACACCTCCCTCTCCTGCTCAAATCTGTGATTTTGAATGTCATACCACCCATCTGAGCTACTCCACTTCCTCCTGTTCTTCCTGCCAAACCACTTCACTCTGTGGAATATAGATTCACATTATAGTGTTTTGCACTGGACCCTGAATAATAGGGCTCCTGTATCTATGGGACCTTCAACTGGTGTTGTAATACATACAATGATGCTGAAGGAAACGGAGACTGATGTTTCTATCAAAGTTGGAAATTAGTTTCAATAGCAAAGTTTTAACTGTGTTTGAGCACAATGTTGTCATATGATTAGTCCCCTGGCAGCTACCAGGATTACCTAAATACTTTGCAAGCCTTGGGACTCAGTACAGGGCAGAACTGAGTCCTTAATTAGCATTTATGTGTAATAATCAATATGCATATGTATTCAAGTAGTATAAATTTATATAAGTTATATGTTATGTTGTCTTTATTTTGGGGTCACAAAGATATCTAGCCTCCCGATCTGCAGTTGTAAAAGTGTGATCCACCATGCTCACAGCCAGTGGATTGGAGAGTGACAAGATAAATGTGACATATAAGTTGGTTGTATTGAGTAAAACACAATATATTTGTGTGGAGAGGATAAAAGACAAAATGACAGTGCAGAAGTAACTAATGAAAAAAATTAAGGAAAATAAGAATCGGGGACTGGTAGAGAGAGACACTTTCATTTTTTTTTAAATATGCTGTGAAGAAGCCATTTGAGGATGGAATAATTAAGCAGTGCATTCATGAAGAAAAAAACATAATAGCAAAAGGAAAAGAGCAAACAAGATGAAACAGAAGTTATGTTTAGGGATTTGTGCAGACAGTTATGTTAACAAAGACTGTAATAGAAATTCTGATGTAGTGAGTAATAAAATAAACAACTGTATGTAATGTATGGGCAGATTTTCCAAAGCATTTTACATCCCTGAGATCTGATTTTTAAAGGAGTTAAAACTGCTTATTACATTCTTCATTGTATGCAAAGCAAGTTCTTGGTGGTTCAACTTTTTGGCTTACACACCACATCAAACACAGTAGATAATCCCTCTTCAACTTCTGTCTTTGCCTTTGTGCCACTACAGCTGCATCTATGCAGACATCTTGGATTGCTAAAGAGCATTTAATACATAACGCTAGAAAGGCTGGACCACATTGCTTCCAGTTATATGTGGTTAAAGTAGGAGTTATTTGAAATGGAGCTCTTTTGGAAACCTGGCGTGTTGTTTTTACTATCCATAGACACTTAATATGGAGAATATATCTCTGAGGTTTGCATCTGTTGGAGACATCAGAGCAAAGCATGGTTTATGAGGGAGATGATCAACGTGGTAAAACTTGAAAGTGAGAAATGGCCTGTGTAAAAACATGGGCCAAAAACATGAACAATTATAGACGAGTCTTAAAATGCCACCAGCAGTATCCAGCTCACTTGAAGAGTTTTGGCTTTCTTTCTGGAATTTAAGAATGCACTAACTGTGTATCATATGCAAAAGATTACCCTGTACAAGACAAATGGAAGACATTGCTAATTTTAAGACTAAATTGATATATCAGTTTAACATGCTGTATAGTAATGCATTCTTTGCCTACAGAAAATTATTCTTTGACAGAAACATATCAAGATAGAATAATTTTCAGTTTAAACAAAAATATGTAAATAAGTGTGTTGCATAGACAACTGCTTGTTCTTTTCTATCAAAACAAAAATTTCACTGAAACTTATGTAAACTTTGACTCATCTACTGTTTTTCTGTATCAGTTATGGAGACTCTATTATAAAAAAATGGCAGGACATTTTTATTTCATGAAATAAAAGTAAGAAAAGTTTGCTTAGAATTTCTTCATTATCATTGCATACACAGGGTAAGTTTGGCTAAACAGCATGTTCTTCATATAACTTTTGGCCAACGCCAAGTGAAATCCCCCAATGTATGTATTTGATTTCCCTGTCAGATAGAAGCTTATTAATTATACTGACTCTGTGTTTCTTTAGGGCTGTCATACCAGTCTGGATGTACAGTTGGCTGTAGATAGCACAGCTTTGACTCAGCATGTCACTTCTTACCTTGCCAAGCATGAAAAGTGCAAGTAACGAGACTTGCAAAATGAAATATTGCCTGACAGAAACCTGCCTTCTAGACTGCAGAATCCTGGTATAAAGCCACCTTGACAAAAAGTGTATCACTCTTAGGACCCTTCAAATTAGTGGAGTGATGCAGCTTTATTATCAGACATTGTTCAGTTCATCATAAACGTCTCACTGCCACTGCACCTTATGTGTGAAAGGGGCTATATAAAAGCATACTATATTCCAATCTAATTCACACAATGGCTTTCTTGGTAATTAAGATCCAAGTACTGTTAAATTTCTAGGGATTTTCTATTACCCATATGAATCAAATGATTTAGAATGGCTAGATTAAAATAGTTGGTGTCACCGCTTAAGAAGAGGAGTGGAAAGGGATCTTTAAAAAGGAAGAAATAAGATTGATTTAGAGACTCAATTTATTGCTGAGTGACCACCCCAAATTGATCTGAAAAAATATATGGAAAGAAGATCTTTATAACTTTTCAGCTGATGGCAGTATGTCTTTTAAAGCCAGCATTAAAACCCTTTTCAGTGGCCATAAATATAAGCCAGGAGAATACAGTTTGTGATAAAATACTTAGTGTTGTTGCATAGAGACTGGAATTTGACAATGACAATTGTTTTTGTGATGCTTTAGATTTTTGGAGGGAAACTATTCACTCTGTTCTTTATTGCATATTCTGTACCCAAGAATATTCATGAATGTTTCTATACAGAGGACCTGGCCAGAAGAATATTCATAAGAGTGACAGGCCAAGAGTCTTAAATAAAATTGACTCTTCCACAGATCTGGTCGATGAAAGATGAATGCTGATTCCTTGATATCATATTAATCTGGTAATCTGAATTTATTGGTTTAATCTTAACTGCAATTTCTGCTCATGTTTATATTTATTATTTCAGTCTTTTTTTGAGTTAGAAGAGATAGAGAACAAGCTCTCAGAACTCATGTCCCATACCGCTGTCTGATGGACTGTATGTACACTGATCTTCACAACTGATTTCAGGTAAGAGATTTGCATGCCTCTTAGCTCTGCTTCCAAATTAATGGCTATGTCTTTCACAATCACAGAATCACAAAATGGTTGAGGTTGGAAGGTACCTCTGGACATCATCTTGTTCAAACACCCTGCTCAAGCAAGGTCACCTAGAGCAGACTGCCCAGGACCATATCTAGATGGCTTTTGAATATCTCCAAGGTGGGAGACTCCACAGTCTCCTTGGGCAACTTGTGTCAGTGCTTGGTCAACCTCGCAGTAAAAAAGTGCTTCCTGATGTTTAGAGGGAACCTCCTGTGTTTCAGTTTGTGCCCATTGCCTCTGGTCCTGTCACTGGGCACCACTGCAAAATAGCCTGGCTCTGTCCTCCTTGCACCCTCTCTTCAGGTATTTATGTACATCGATAAGATCACCCTGAACCTTCTCTTCTTCAGACCAAACAGTCTCAGCTCTCTCAGCATTTCCTCACAGGAGAGATGATCTAATTCCTTAATCATCTTAGTGGCCCTTTGCTGGACTCTCTCCACTATGTCCATGTCTCTCTTGTATTGAAGAGCCCAGAACTAGTCACAGTACCCCAGGTGTGGTGTCACCAGTGTTGAATAGAGGTGAAGGATCACCTCCCTTGACCAGCTGGCAGCACTGTTCTTAATGTAGCTCAGGATGCTGTTGGCCTTTCTTGCTTCAAGGGCATACTGCTGGCTTATGTTCAATTTGGGTGTCCACCAGGACCACAGGTCTTTTTCTGCATAATGTTTGTGTAACTTCAAGTAGGTGATGCAGTTGCAGTTCAGACTGGATCCCGTAACTATGTCTGCTTCATTCAAATTGCTGTTATCCTTGCAGTTGCCTATTACTCTTGCATTATCTTTGCAGAATTATCAGATTCTCTGATAAATGAATCCTCTAACAAACTAAAAGCTGGAGCTTTTTGTTTTAGGTCCAATGATTGTGTCATTTTGCAGTTGGAGAGCTATGGGGGTTTTAAATTTTTTATTTTTATTTTGGTTTTTAAACTCTAGGAGTTAAATGTCTGTTCCCTGATATTTAGAGAACACTCAACCTTCTTATATCTACCTCATTCTCAAAAAAAGAATAAGTCACTTCTGTTAAGTTTGATAAATTTTCATACAAAGGAACTACTTCCCTAGGCTCATGTGCAGGCCACTATATTTCTGTGCCTCTTAACAACCATCTCTATGATGCTTCTAACCGTGAAAGGCAAACTGAGTTGACTCCTGTATTAACTGTGTGTTACTTTTACCTTTCTTAATGCCTGTGTGTTCTTACCCATAGCAGTTCCTATGCTGCAAGCTTAATGGAGCATGGGTATACCTTTGGTAATGTTTGGCAGGGACTTGGCTTTTTGTGGCCACTATGGTAATGCATGAATCAGTTGCTAAAGTGAGTCACAGATTCTTCCTCTATGCTCTGCTGTGGCTTTTCACCTCCAGTCTCCAAGTGAACCATAAAGCTCTTATTTGTGCATCTTCTGTGGACATTTCTTCAAAGACTCAATGAGGTGTTCATTTACGTTGACTGACACTAGGGACAGAAGGCTGATCATCCTCTCGCATGAGGAACCTCTCCTCCACGAAAGAGAAGAGGTCAAAATTATGCTGTCAGATGGAGTCATCACATTGCCTTTCTCTGCCTTCTCCATAGGCAGAACATGCTCTAGTACAGCTCTACACAATCTGACATACTTCCCAGCCACTCTTTTCCTTAAAAGCAGCTTCTTGTCATTTAGAAACAGACTGAAAAAGAAAAATTATACAGCTTCAGTTACTTGTGTTGGGGTACTGACAGACCAACCAACCTTGACCAAACTTATGTTGAAGCTTATATTACAGCCTCCCTATCCACTCCTCCCCTCCTGTGACAGCCAACAAAGCACAGTCAGCAGAAGAAAAGCTGGCTGACCCCTCAGCCCTTTCAATGCAAAATGGGATGTTGTAGAGTAAAAGTACCAACATAATAGTTTAAAATAAATGGCCAGCCTTTGCCCTGACCCAGCTAATGCCCCATCAGACCTTCTCATCTGTCAGGGCTACTGTTGGAAACAGCAGTCTTCAGCAGAGTAGAGAGCTGAGATGGTGAACCCCTCACTAGATTTGTGTGTCTTGCCCTTCGGTTAGTTTAAGTAGCTGGTGGTGGGATGATTACATGTGCCTTGTGCCCAAAGTCTAAGGTCCCAACTCGACTAAGAATCAATTGCCCTCACATTTGTGTATTCTCATCCTAACACACCTCTGTCAGCCTAAAATCTCTCTAACAGGTGTCACAAAAGGAGGAATTTACTGGTGTCCCATTTGAGAGGTACTCACTCCTCCTTGTATTTAGCCAGGATGAATAATAGATAATGAGGTAGCACAGTCACCACTAGAGAGAGCTCTGATACTAGAATTATTATCAAGCCTTATTTATCTAAGTTCCTATTGCAGAGTTCAGGGGCAGTTGCTTGAATGGATGGAGTGTCAAAAAGAGAAGAGCAATACAAAAAGAAGGAACTTCAGTGTGTTAGAGAGGATTTTAGACTTAATGTTATTGGACCATGATTGGTCTACAGAAAGAGGAGAGAGTATTTTTCTAGTTTGCACTCTTTCTGCTTTAATTCATCAGTTTTCTGACACTCCACTTGCAATACTTATTGCTGCTCAACTGCTCTGCTTCATAGTTTATGACTTGATATTGCTTTCAGGAGAATATAGGATGAAGATAGAATACTGGAATTTGGGGGGAAAAAGTGATGTATACATCATGCCATTTATTGGTGGTTTATACTTCAGTAAAAGTTTATGCCATTTTCAGAAGTAACTTGGTATATCTATGTATTTTGACTATTTAAATGAGAAGTGTCTATGAGCAGGGAAAGTACCCATACTCCTCTTTCATGAATACCAGAAAATAAACATACCTCAGATACCAACTGTCCAATGTTTGTGCCTTTATTATTGTAGTTCAATGCATCTTTACTGAATGGGAGATATGAATCATGTAAACACAGGGACTGGCAATGCTTGAATAAGTAAGACCAGGTAGGAAATTCCATTGTTTTTATAAATACTGCAGGAAAGGTACCACAAAGGCAATTTAGTGAATATTCTTCTAATAACCTCTTAAATGTGATCTCTCTTTGTCATTGTGCCACAATGTAGGGGTAGGGCCAACATAATCTGTGTGAACTGTGTGAGTAAAACAGGGATCAAATATCCTGTGACAAAGCTGACAAAATAGAAGCCAGTGACCAAAACCTGTATTTCAAAATCATACTCAGCCTTCCTTCATTCCACGTGCTTCTGAAGAACGTAGTCCCTCAGCTTGGGATCAATTCCCCCACAGCTAGGAAACATGATTATAGCTTCAGAATGTCTCAACTTTTGTTGCTTCTTATTTAGTCGGGATTTCTTTTCGCGAAAGACCCCTGACCTTCTTCACAAACTTCCTTCTGTGGGAGACTGAGAACAGACACTACCCTTCCACTTCCAGCATAAGGGGACAGCTGCTTTAGTTTCCTTCGAAGATAGCTAGATGTTCCTCCATCCTCATCTGTAGCAGTCATCTACAAGGACAGGCAGGCTGTCCATCACCTCTTTCAATCCCAGGCAAATGTCATGTTTGTTAAACAAAATGGTTAGTAAACTCTGTACAAGAACTTTTAACAGATCACAAACTTGGGCCATTTCAGAATATTTCTGTGTTTTCACCTTTTGGGTGTGTGTGTGAGGGTTGAATATGTCTTTCTTTTCATCCTCAGAACTGTTACCTTTATTGATTGTGTCTCCATTTTTGTGGAGAACTTGATACTGCAGCTTTTTGCTTATGTGCAAACATTGCTCAACTTCAGACCCCCACAGGTCTGAAAGAAGAAAGTGTTAATTAATTTGTCAGACCTTGTCCCTTGGAGAAATTCCACCAGAGACATCAACAGCATTTCTAGTGACAAACCCAGTGGTAAATGTTATCAGTGTCTATCCTGATTCTTACTGGAAAATGTAAGCTCACTTTGAATTTTAGACAGTGTTTATTTGGATAAATAAATGGCTGGCAGGGTTCAGGACAATGTAAAATCCACAAGGCTCCATGGTCCTATACATTTTTCAAAATTCAGAGATGACAAAATTTTAACCTAACGGACAACATGTATCAGGATGCTTTGAGACTGAAAAATGCAAATGAAGAACTGGAATTACCTGAAGTAAAAAAGAAGTTACAAAAGTTTCAGATACAAGAAGAGATGGCTGAGATAAATATGAAAAATGACCATAGACATTTAGAAATACAACCAAAGAAAGTTGAGAAGCAAATACATTACAAAAGACAGGGATGTAGAATGCAAGATCTGCAAATGCTTTTGATTTAAGAAGCTAAAGAAAATATAGAGGTTTTTAATTGTGACAGAGAGTGAATACAATTCAGAGATGGATTTGTTGGGGGGGGGGGTCTGTGATAATTGTTAGGACCCCAGAGAATACATCACTCAAAACATGGGTTAAGAACATTTAAGTAAGGCAGGACCTTGTGAAACTTATCACAGAATGCTTAAAGAAAAAGCTGAAGTAACCTCTGAAAGGTTATCTTTAATATATGATGAAAGGTCAGGGTGATCTTCACAGTGCTGGAGAAAATAAAATTAGTAACTCTTTAAAAACATAAAGCAAAGAAAAAAAAATAAAGGGGTCAGTGTAAATTTAAAAATACATCGCTGGAAAAGAAATTACTAATCAATACATCTACAAGCACCTAGAAAATAACAGGATGATGAGAAGCAGCCAAAGTGGCTTTTTCAGGAACAAATTGCATCAAATCAATCTTTTTGCCTCACTTAGCTGACAAAAAGGAAGCAATGGACGCCACATATCTTGACTATAATATAGCTTTTGATGTTCAAGACATTCTCAACCCCTACAGCCTGGAGGAAAGCGGGACAGATGAGACCAAGAAAGTGCACAAATGGTTAGTAGGATGATGCCCAGCTTTGCAAACAGCTCAGAAAGATCATTGTGAAGAAAAGAGGAAAACAGTGGGAAAGATGTCAGCAGTATATTTGAATTACTCTTTCAGACTCAAACATCTCCTCATTTTACCCATAGATATTTTGCAAACTTGAAATAATTAAGTTTATTTACTCCCTAAAGAAGAAGGCGGAACATGTGTGTGTATGGGAAGAGGGGAGAGATGACATATGACAGTCCTCCAGTTGATCACAGGCTGGTACAAAGCGGACAGAGGGCTGACCAGCAGGCAGGAGGGGCAGCTGGCTGCAGGGACTATTGCTTTCTTTCCCAAGCTGCTTAGACTCTGCTTGCAGCTGATTTGAGTGCAATGGCAGTGTCTGTTTCGTCTGTGTTCTTGTGTCTAAAGATTTCTGTGAAGCCTGCCCTTAGAAGTAAGTGTACAGCATTAAGGGAGAAAAATGTGTAGTGCCTTGGAAATTACAAATTAAAGCAGCATGTTTTAAAAATTAGCATAGTGTATCTATATGAAAAACACTAGTTTCACAGCTGTAACCATTACCTCTTTATAGCATCTTTTATAAACAGGTTCTTAAAATACTCGCGGGTTTCTCTTTGGTAAAAAATGCAAAACAAACATGAGATTTGAATGAGCACACTTGATGTCAATAATATTATGCTGATTTACCCCAGCTGAACATCTGTACCAGGATTGTATATATAGGAATATAACACTATTCAGTAAAATCAAACACATAACACAGCTAAGCTACTCTGAGCAAGAAATTCACGTCTCTAAAGAGGTTTTATTATTGTCTAGTGAACTGCATGGTTTTGAAATATAGCTATTGTCATGTATTTTACCTGCTCTACAATCCTCATTTGTGTAGACTGCTTTTCATAGGAAAAATGCCCAGAACTGATATTTGGAAGTAAGGACTAAAGTGTTCATTTTTTCACACTGCTGGCGTTTTCATCAGACTAATGACATTGTCTTGATTTACACCAGCAGAGAATAGGGCCGCAAAAAAAGTCCTGTTATAATTACATTAAATTATAATTAAAGAAAAGAAAGAAAAACTAAGAAGTAAAATATGGTATCAACAATTTCTTTTTAAGGGAAAGAGACAGACAGTGAGGCAAAGGAGTACCAGAAGGAGTCTGTGTTGTAGAACCTGAAATGTCTCACAACATCAGCAAAGCTATGTCTGAATATAACAAGACTTTATCTCCATACATTAAAAAAGGAGCAGTCAGTGTCATGAAGAGATTGAATGCACAGTGGATACTTCCAGTACACACGAGGAAACTTGGAGGAGACTTACGAAAGAGGGAGGAAAAGGCAGGTGCTGAATCCTGCAGGGAACAAGGAAACCAGAGCCATTTTTGCCTCTGGAAGAGGCTCACTCTTAGACTAGACTAGACTAGAATAGACAATTTCAGTTGGAAGGGACCTACAATGATCATCTAGTCCAAATCTCTGAACAATTCAGGGCTGCCCAAGTTAAAGCATGTTATTAAGGGCATTGTCCAAATGCCTCTTAAACACTGACAGGCTTGGGGCATCGACCACCTCTCTAGGAAGCCTGTTCTCTTGATTTGGGTTCCTGTGAGAGGCTTGCAGATTTCCTCGTCAGCCAAACACTGAGGAGTGAGAAATTCATGGACACCACAGTGGAAGGCGCACATGCAATTTAAGGCTAGTAACTCATGACTGTTTCTGTTTCTGTCATGCAAGTGGGACACAAATATTGGTTTCAAAATAAATGCAGTCAGGGAGGTTGGGATAGGGATAGAGACACTAAAGCACCAGTTTCACAGCTGTAACCATTACTTCTTTATATCATCTATTACAAAAAGGTTCTTAAAATAGTCACAGGTTTCTCTTAGGTAAAAAATGCAAAACAAAACTGAGATTTGAATAAGCTCACTTGACACAGGGGAAGAAGAGCAACAGCAACATGCAGATCTGTAGGACTAAGGCATTTCTGCTTGAAAGAAAATTCTTGGAGGGGACTAATGGCCAAGTTCTAGCAATATTCTAGGGTCAAACATGAAGATTAGTTACTTTCTTAATTGGGTGGATGAAGAAGAAACTTTTGATTTGTGGGACGGATTGTAAAGATGGAAGACTTAATTGCATGTGAATTTCCTAACCTAGATACAAACTTGTAATTGTCTAAACATTTGTTTAAAGTTAGCATTTGGTGCATATTTGAGCTAATCTTATTGGCAGTCCAAGTCTTTACTTTCAGTTTAAAGCAAATTGCTATCCTTTCCAGCACAAGAACAAATGTGTTATCATGAAGAGCTTCATGCCTATAACTGCACGTGTACTCAGTTGTCACTTGCCCACACAGAGGTGGGCACATAGAAATATAAACAAAAACAGAAATTAGTTTTGCAGCAGGCATTACAAATTGACTGTGTATTTTCTTCATATTGGGTGTCTTTTACAGGTATATTTAACAGCATGATAATGTCAGTTTTTCAAGTTTGAGTAGCAACCAATTCTTACTAAAACTCTAAATTTACAAAAGAATCTTTAAAAGCTCAGAACCAGATGGTGAAGAAGAAGAGAGAATGTGTTGCACTTCATGTACATGATTTTTAACCAAATCTCAAGACATAAGAAAGCACGGCTTTTTAATATTTGAGTCTAGTAAATCTACCAAGTGCTAAATATTTAGAACTGGCCCATAGCAAAGCTAGATATGAAGAGAGTAGAGGCTGAAAACAGAAGGATGTGAAGTACCATAAACCAGTTGATTTGGAACTGAGAAGAAGTCATGAAACAGGAGGTAAGAGATACAAAAATAGTATCAATTAGTAGGCAAGAGGCTCTGACAAGATGGTACCAGACAATATC
This sequence comes from Fregata magnificens, assembly GCA_013389945.1. Classification (NCBI taxonomy): domain Eukaryota; kingdom Metazoa; phylum Chordata; class Aves; order Suliformes; family Fregatidae; genus Fregata; species Fregata magnificens. The sequence continues at coordinate 24,944 of WAAD01001404.1, forward strand.
CGGCTAGCTCTGAAGGCAGCTGATGGTACTGTCAAACCCCATCTATCACGAAAGCAAGGAATGCAAACAGACATTTACTAACAATGTGAATTTGCAAGGCAACACAACCTTTGGTGGTACAAGATGCTGAAACTTTGGAATCTGGGCCAACAGAAAATGTACCAGCTGTTGAACAGTGATTGGACAAGTTTGGAAGAAAAGTCAAATATTTCATGTTTTCTGTAACATGAGCCACCTTTGGAAATTCTCCAGCAATTGGGGGTGCTGGTCGATAGCCGGCTGAACATGAGCCGGCAGTGTGCCCAGGTGGACAAGAAGGCCAATGGCATCCTGGCTTGTATCAGGAATAGTGTGACCAGCAGGAGTAGGGAAGTGATTGTGCCCCTGTACTCGGCACTGGTGAGGCCGCACCTCGAACACTGTGTTCGGTTTTGGGCCCCTCAGTACAAGAAGGACACTGAGGTGCTGGAGCGTGTCCAGAGAAGGGCAATGAGGCTGGTGAAGGGACTAGAAAACAAGTCTTATGAGGAGCGGCTGAGGGAACTGGGGTTGTTTAGTCTGGAGAAGAGGAGGCTGAGGGGAGACCTTATCGCTCTCTACAACTACCTGAAGGGAGGTTGTAGGGAAGCGGGTGCTGGACTCTTCTCCCAAGAAACTAGCGATAGGACGAGAGGGAATGGCCTCAGGTTGCATCAGGGGAGGTTTAGATTGGACATTAGGAAGAATTTCTTTACTGAAAGAGTGGTTAGGCATTGGAAGAGGCTGCCCAGAGAGGTGGTGGAGTCGTCAACCCTGGAGGCGTTCAAAAAAGGTGTAGCCGTGGCACTCCAGGGCCTAGTTTAGGAGTCATGGTGGTGTTAGTTGATGGTTGGACTTGATGATCTTAGAGGTCTTTTCCAACCTTAATGATTCTATGATTCTATTAATTCAAAAGAAGTGAAAAATCTTCACAACAACTTCACTATTGCAGTCAATCCTTGTTCTGTCAGACATATTTAAAGAAAAAGACAAAAAATAGAATATGTCACCTTCATATTATTTCTTTAGAATGTAAAATTCAGTTCCTTGCTGTAGGTCTTTCTTTCCCAGTCCTTCTGGATTTCTTTTTTCAAAATCAACATTCAAAAATCTGAAACAAAGTACATACCGTAGTGACATTTTACTTTCCCAAACTATTTCAAGGGAGAAGAGTCTGGTTTCTAACAAACTCAGAGTGGTTTTGCCAGCACTCACTGTCTTTCACCTTTTTTTAAACATTCTATTGACAGTTTTTACTTAAACTTAGGCAAGGGGGATGGTAAGGTACTGAGTACTGACTGAGACACCATTATTTTAAGGTCTGTTTTATGATCAGTTTGCTTTTTTGATCCCTATTACTATACCGCCTGATTGTATTCAGTGTATTTGTCCTCTCAACAGCATGGAGGGGCAATTATTACGTTGAATTCATAGAGCATGCTGAACCTTGCTAATGGTCTAACCACCGGACTAACCTATCTATTTCAGTCACTTCTTCCTCTTTGGTCTCTGACTAGGGCAGCAGTTTTCTGTCACACAGTTGTGAAGAAAAAAAAGGGGGAAAAAAAGAACAGATTTATTGTATCTCTTCAGGTTCACAAATGCCTTTCTTTCAGCAGCAATGCCAGGAAGTTGTAAGCATATATAAAGCCTTTTAGTTTAAGTACAGTCTCTTAATTAAAAGTGTTCTCTTTCTTAAGTACAGTGCTCTCAATTTAAATCTAGTAATATTTGCCCTGGTGGCAGGTATCCAGATCCATCGTTACAGTGCAAGATGATTCAGTGGCTTTCTAGTCCCACAAGACTCTTTACTTTATCAAAAGCATGGCAGAGGAGTAGACAGGAAGTAAAATGATGAGGGAATAATTGAAACACAGGAGTTAAACATACCAAAACCAAGAAAGCTGACTCAATTAGTAAGTCAGAACTGCTGACTGAGGGAAACCTCCATACCAAATAGCTTGGTATTAGCTAGGGGAGTTGTGCAAAAATGAAAAATTGATTCCATCTTGAAGAGACGCTGTGAAAGACACAAATTTTCCCTTAAGACTGTGCTGGGCATTGCTTGTTATAGTCTTAGCAGGCACCATTTTTTTTCTGTTTGCTTAAGAGCTTGTACCTAATCATTAAAACCAAATGAACTAAACACAAAAGTAATAACTGGGTGAAATTTTGCCCCAATGAAAGCTAACACCCCCCCCCTTTTTTACCTTACTTCTGATTTTGATTTATTTTTGAACAATAGCAATATTATAAAAATATGAATGACAGTCCTGTTGATACTTGAAAATATGTTTTTCTTCTTAACTGCACATTACATTTTTCCCAAGCTACCTCAGGAAATTGATAATATGATATGCAGTCTGTCACTGTTCAGCATTTGGACCAGATCAGTAGTATCTGAAAGCCAGTCAGATCTTTGAAGTGCTAAATTACTGGACTGAGTTTTGTCCTTGATAAAGGATAACAGCATCACCACTCACGTTACTGACATGCTGCTTGGTCTGAAATTGAGTCAAAGAGAGAATGAGCTTTGGGAACTCTGCAGAAGTTGCTAACTAGTCTCTTCCATCTGGAATGATCTCTGAAGGTTGTGCAAAAACCTTGTAAAGACACTTCTATGATTACTGCACATGCCAAGTCTGCTGTAAGAATATGCAGAAGAATTCTGATTCTAAGATTATCAACCTACTATTTCTCCTGAAGGATGAACTCGTTTCTATTAAAATACATTTCTAATAGATACACGTTACTAATCTTCTAAACTAATATGAAGTCCAGAGAAAATAGACCAGTGTATTTGTTTCTGAGGGAAGGTAAGTGACATAAATCTGAGTATGTTATCCCTTAGTACATGTAAAGTACCTAAGGAGAAACTTTGCAAACAAGGGGGAACAGAGCATTAAAATCTCTAGGCACCAGGATATGTGAGAATATTTTCAATGTACACACTTTTCTAAAGCATCCCAACTATTAACATTCTTATAGGAATTTGGTACTGATACTGTCAGACTGGAGGGACAAGATGTGTTTTATTCCATAATGGAAATTCTTGTTGCATTTAAATTTGCCAAGGAATTAAGTAAGAGCAGTTGTAGCAAAAGAAACACATAAATGAGATCACAAAACACAACAAGAAAAAAATCCAGCCATGCTGGACATCCTTAGTTATCAGCTTGGCTTTATCCTGAGCTGAATTCAGAAACAGTAAGTCTCCCATTTCCAAATTACAACATTTGATCATATTTTAAAAGTATGTTTCTACCACCTGTTCTCACACTGATGAGCACCTGCATGATTTCCACTTTACCAAAGGAGCTATCAGTATTGCAAAGCACATCACAGTGTGAGCAGTGGTGGCATTAATGAATATCAATAGTGGGTGGACTGATGATCCAGCACTAGCATGCCTGCCGCTTTCGGTAATCAGGATTCAACTCCTTGCTCTGCCACTAGCTTCTACAGCATTAGCAAAGTTACATAAGTTAAATATGTTTGGAGGATGCAGATGGATGTGAGTTCAGTCTCACAAAGTTTAAAGAGAGCCCTCTGGAAGCTCTTGAGCAGCTGTAGTTAAGTGCTGCTAAACTAATATCCATTGCCTTTCAGGAATCGTGTACCATGCCACATTAGAGCAGCCGTTTGGCTTCTGTTCCAGAACTGGCTCATATCCTACCATATGATGGCACAGCGAGCTCACGTTGTAGACTCCCAGTAATTTCATACTATTCCAATTTTTGAGTTAGCATATTTGGAGAAGTGATTTCTCTTCATTTGAGACATGGTAATTCACCATAACTCACTATCTGCATGCTTCTACTCTTTGGCAAAGTTAAACGGTAGGAGTCAGGTGAAATTTCCTTTAAGTCGAGCTGTATTATTTGTCACTGTGATAGCTAATAAACCACTCTGAATGGCTGGATTACAGAGGTGGTTTCTGGGAGTCACCTGAAAGCCTCTATTGCCCTTTGGAAACACCAAATCCAACATTAATTTGGCTGGTCAAGCTGACACCAGTGGGAATTCTCTGAGCAAGTCGGATGTGGTTAGGTGGTAAGAGGGGACAAAACTTTAATCTTGCCTGTTGGTTCATTTCAGTCTAATCCACACTGCCTTGTCCAGTCCGTGCCGCCTTTTTTCTGTGAGGAAGCTATAGACATGTGGCTCTGTAGCGCTTCCCTTTCATTTAGACTGAGGTTATATCAACTCTCTTAAGCCTTTCAATGACTGACCCTTGAGAGCAAGATCATGGGATTCCCCTCCCTTATGAAAACACGTTTTGTAAGCAAATATAAGGTACACCAAATATGTGGGCAATAGTTTATTATTGTAAGCCTTTTTTGTTGTTTGTTTGGGATTTTTTCAGATAATGATTATAGGAAAACGTAAATAATTTTCTTTCCAGTATTTTCCATTGAAACAAAAGAAAGTAACAGAAACTACGTAATTGTGCTTTTGTGAGGAATAGCCTTATGTGTAACCTTAACCTGTTAAAATTGCATATTTATACTAATTCTCTACAATACTCAATCAGACCAAAACCATATGAATTTTCAAGCAAGGTGGGAACATGTCTTTTGAGTTGTGTCATATAACAAACATAATTCTCTCTCAGACTTTTTTCCTTTTATCTCTTTCCTCAGAGTAGCAATTTTCTATGTAATGACATATTTGGTGAATTTTTGCCTTTGATGCCATCTTTCTTTAATAAAGAAGTTCTTTTCTTCAAAGCATTTTTTCTCTCTCTCTGTCTCCCTCTCTGTCTCTCTGTCTCTGTCACACTCCTCTTTTGTGTGGTAAACACACTTACACTTAAAAGATCAAATCCTAGCAAAGATATTATTCTAATACCTACGGTTGAACAACATCAGATATGCCTACATGGCACCTACACAGATGCCAGAAATTGATGTATTAGGGAAACACATAAATCCTGTTACGTGTCAGGCTATTCCCTTTTCCACCTATTTTTCCATTATAAAAAGAAAGCAAGAGGAACAATATGATGTACTCTGACAGAGACTACCAGATATGCTACCATGGAGTCAAGCATGCATTAACACTAGAATTGTATGAATTATTTATGTGAATAATCACCATTATGAATTCAACTCTGTCTTTATACATTTCCTAGTTATTCGTAGTCATTCATATGTTAGTGTGAAGATTTTTAAGCATCTGAACTGCTTGTGAATTGTTAAGGTTGACCATATATTACATGTGATACGGCACAGTTTGTCTAAATCAGATGGTACTGTTGTTTCCCTTGACTGGATGCCTGAGCTATGTAAGTAAGAAAATAATGATTAGTTACAAACGGAGAAGGAGCACTCTTGCTTTGTGCCCCATAATTCTCATTCAGTGAAACCTTTATCTACATGTTTATATCCATTGATCTTGATGGGTAAACAGCACAAAATTTGTGAAGATAAGCACATTCACAAGATCTGTGCATGAAAGCATGCAACATAGCTCCCTTCCCTTCCCTTCCCTTCCCTT